>PVJA010003246.1:0-97383 GCA_004027025.1 Myocastor coypus
AATAAAAAAAAAAAAAAAAAGAAAAATGAACTGTGAAATAGTATACAAAAGTATTTTAAGTTGGTTTTATTCCTTTTTACATTTTGTCTTTTTTATTTTTTCTTTTCAGTTTTTTGAGACATGGTCTTGCTCTATAATTCAGGAGGTCTTGAACTCACTGTGCAGTCCCAGGTGGGCTTTGAATTCTTAGTGATCCTCCTTGCCTTAGCTTCCCAAGTGCTGGGATTATAGGCATGCCTATCACACCCAGCATACATTTTGTGTTTTTAAGATCTATTTTCTTTTTCATATATTGTTTCAAACCTTTTCTTTTTTTTAAAGTTTTTTATTTACTTAAATTGATGGGTTTTTTTTGTTTTCATTTTTGTTTTTTCTTGGTGTATATGGTTATATTTTTTTCAAGACAGGGTCTCACTTTGTCATTTAGGCTGGCTTTAACTCACTATGTGGCCCGGGCTGGCCTTGCACTTTTGCAAATGCTCCTGCCTCTGCCTCCCAAGTGCTAGATTACAGACATGTGCCACCACATCTGGCTAAATTGACTTTTTTTCAATATGGCACCCAGGAATCCTAATACATGTTCATGGTACTAATTGACGTAGGGAGATGGAAGTGTTCCAAGGCCATCTGTGAAGAAGGCAAGAGTCTTCTGCTTCTATATTTACAGGCCCCTGATTGCTAAGAAGAATCCTAAGATCCCAATGTCTAAGATGATGACCATCCTTGGGGCCAAATGGAGAGAGTTCAGCGCTAACAACCCCTTCAAAGGGTCAGCGGCTGCTGTGGCAGCAGCGGCGGCGGCGGCAGCAGCAGCTGTAGCTGAGCAGGTGTCAGCTGCCGTTGTCTCATCGGCCACCCCCATAGCACCTTCTGGACCCCCCACCCTTCCACCACTCCCTGCTGCTGATATACAGCCCCCACCCATCCGAAGAGCCAAAACCAAAGAGGGCAAAGGTAGGAAACTCTCTTCTTCCAACAATTATCACTCCATCCTCCAGACTACACATCCAAGTAGTATAGAATTCTTGCCTTCCAAGCCCTGATTGCTGGAGGAGCAGTGCTTTCTTAGTGAAACCATAGCCCACAGAGGAGTCCAGAGTCCCTTGTCACCTCTGTTCTTCCAGGATGTGTCATGGCCTCCTGTTCTTTTCCCCTTGTGTCTACTTTCACTCAGGTCCAGGCCATAAGAGGCGCAGCAAGAGTCCCCGAGTGCCTGATGGCCGCAAAAAACTTCGGGGAAAGAAGATGGCACCCCTCAAAATCAAACTAGGGCTGCTTGGTGGCAAGAGAAAGAAGTCAGGCTCAGTGAGTAGCATTTCCTTATCTACTAAACATCAGGGTATCAAAGGCAGGGGGCCAGAAACGGGAGCATCTGAGGGAAGCTGGAGCAAGAAGCTCAAGTTCCTGGGAGGGGAGAGAAATCAAGTCTGCTTCACTGACAGCCATGGGGCTATGGGCAGTATGTTTTTCAGAGTGATGAGGGGCCTGAACCAGATGGTGAGGAGTCAGACCTGGATAGTGGCAGTGTTCATAGTGCTTCCGGTCGGCCCGATGGCCCTGTCCGTGCCAAGAAACTGAAGAGAGGCCGCCCAGGAAGGAAGAAGAAAAAGGGTAAGGGGTGGTAAGGGATATGTGATTTTGTTAGCCTGTCTTCCTCTCCTTTTGCCATCTTTCATATCTCTCTGCTCTCTTTCTCTTTTAGGCCCCTCATCACTCTGAAAAACAGTGTCTTTCTCTCATAATTCTTGTCTTTCTCTTTTGTTTGTTCCCTTTGCCTTCACTGGGGTGTATGACAGTCCTGGGCTGTCCTGCAGTGGCCGGGGAGGAAGAGGTTGATGGCTACGAGACGGATCACCAGGATTACTGTGAGGTGTGCCAGCAGGGTGGGGAGATTATTCTATGTGACACCTGCCCTCGTGCCTACCACCTCGTCTGCCTTGATCCTGAGCTTGACCGGGCCCCTGAGGGCAAGTGGAGCTGCCCCCACTGTGTGAGTACCTGGTACCCTCAGAGATTCACCTATATCTTTCTTGCCTGCTTTCAGTTATCCTCTGCCCATTCCTAGATGCCTGGGTTTCTTAGTAACAGACATCTTAGCATTCCAGCTGGGTCCTTTTCCTGTTCCTTTGCCTGTACGATCAACATATTTGGAAATTAGGATGTCTAGTTTCTTGGTTCCTACCAGTCTGCTCTATATTTCTGGGATTCGGGCATTTTGTCTTTGCCTCTATTTTGCAGTCTTGTTCCTTATTTCATGTTTTTCTCCTATTTCTGTGTCTGTCTTTGCCCTCTTAGGAAAAGGAGGGTGTACAATGGGAAGCCAAGGAGGAGGAGGAAGAATATGAAGAGGAGGGAGAGGATGAAGGGGAGAAGGAGGAAGAAGATGACCACATGGAGTACTGTCGAGTGTGCAAGGACGGTGGGGAGCTCCTGTGCTGTGATGCCTGCATCTCCTCCTACCACATTCATTGTCTAAACCCTCCCCTGCCTGACATTCCTAATGGTGAATGGCTGTGTCCCCGATGCACAGTGAGTAGAACCACCCCTCTGAGTATCTGTTCTCAAGCCTGATTCTCACTCATCTCTGGGGCCCAAACATCTAGCCCATCCTTTCTCTGCCCTGCCCTCCATACTTTTGTCATCCTACCTAATGAAAGTGTCTTTCTGGTTCTTTCTTTTTTCCTTTCCTGAAGTGTCCAGTGCTGAAGGGTCGTGTGCAGAAAATCCTGCATTGGCGCTGGGGGGAACCACCTGTAGCAGCACCAACCTCTCAGCAGGCAGATGGGAATACAGATGTCCCACCTGCCCGTCCTCTTCAAGGCAGATCAGAGCGCGAGTTCTTTGTCAAGTGGGTAGGACTGTCCTACTGGCACTGCTCCTGGGCCAAGGAGCTTCAGGTAAAGGGCCCTTCCTTTGCTTCTGCCCTAGGACCCCAGTTGCTGTCAGGCTCTTCTCTTACATCTCTGTTATTTGGACTTTCATACCTTTTATTTTCCCTCATTTCAGGCTTCTGGTCCTGTACCTTCCTTCTTCCTTGTTTTCCATATGTGGTTTTCATGGACTCTTTTTCCTCTATTTCTATTATTTTCCTTTCCTCTTCATTTCTGTGTTCTTTTCTTAGATAAAAGGAAAGAATACTCAGCCTTCCTTAAACTTCATGTCTCTATTTTCCCCCATATTATATTAGTCTCCTCAATCTTAACCCCATTTCCTGTTCCTCTTTGCTCCCTATGGCTCTACTCAGTCCCTAGCTTCTGACTATTTCATCTACTTATTTTATTCATTTTCCTACTTCAGCTTTACTTGTTTGTTTCTCATCCACCATCTTTCAAAGTTTCCTTTTCTCATCCCATTCATCATGATGGGCTTCTTCCTTGCACCTCCTGTCCCCTCTGGATGTTGGAACTATTTCTTCTCCCTCTCTCTCACATCAGTTGGAAATCTTCCACTTGGTAATGTACCGAAACTATCAACGAAAGAATGACATGGATGAACCCCCACCTCTGGACTATGGCTCTGGTGAAGATGATGGAAAGAGTGACAAGCGCAAGGTGAAAGATCCCCATTATGCTGAGATGGAGGAGAAATACTATCGTTTTGGCATCAAGCCAGAGTGGATGACTGTCCATCGTATCATCAACCATAGGTGAGTCTTCCCTCTGAGAGAAGGCTGACCTGGGATATGACAGTGTTAATGTGGCAGGTGTATCTGTTCAACCAAATTGAACCTTGACAACCATTGCTGCAGCACCTAACTCTTGGTCCTGCTTCCTATAAGGGGATGAGAAGAACCAAGAGGAAAGTTCAGCCCAGCACTACCTCATTGCCCTTACTTTCTCTAATCCCCAGTAACATAAGATGTGCCACATAAGTTGGGGGTGGGGCATGAAAACACTATGGGAAGAACACTTCATCTAGACTAGTGTTTTCAAAGGTTCTTTCCTTGTAGAACTAATTGCTGCTGCCTAACATTATATATTTCTTTGCTGCCTCCCTTGGTAGATTGTGAGCTTCATGAGAAGATAGGGTCATTTGTGTGTTTCATTCACTGCTGAATCTAGTGCCTGGGCATAGTAAACATTCAGTAGATACTGACTGTGAGCACATGGTATTGGACTGCTTTCCTATAACTTTGTTATAGTTGCTATTTAGATGCCATCCTGAAAAAGTTTTTTTTTTTTTTTTTTTGTCTTTTTGAGACAGGGTCTCACTATGCAGTTCAGGCTGGCCTTGAGCTCACTTTTGTAGCCCAGGCTGGTCTCGAACTCTCATCGATCCTCCTGCCTCAGCCTCCCGAGTGCTGGGATTACAGGCGTGCGCCACCACGCCCGGCTTGTCCATCCTAAAAAAGTTAATCACAGTACTTCATCAGTTCTAAACTTCTGTTTAGTGGTGTCCTATTGAGGGTAAAGTGATGAATACTTCTTGATTGCTGATACTTGTATCAGGACTTCTTGCTCTTCATAATCTATATTGTTTTCCTCCTGCGTTTTTTTGGGCCTCTTGTACTGTAGTGTGGATAAAAAGGGGAATTACCACTATCTTGTGAAATGGAGGGACTTGCCCTATGACCAGTCCACATGGGAAGAAGATGAAATGAACATCCCAGAATATGAAGACCATAAACAAAGCTACTGGAGACATCGGTGAGAGAGTCAGGTTGTGGATTAAAGATCTGAGGGTGGAGCATGAAAATATAGTAGGGACAGACCCACGCTAGAGTTTAGGGCAGTGGCAGCCTAGGGTGGGTTGCTTGGGTGGAGTTAGTAAAGAAGCAGTGTAAGGAACAGAAATAAGTTGAGGTCTGAGTAATGGGTAAGAGGATGTTTGCAAGTGAGAGAAGTTGATTTTTGAGGTAAAATCCAAGGGATGAGGGTAAAGAGCCTAAGAAAAGAAGATATGAGAAAATTATGTTATGAACTGTACTAGAACATAAATGTGGAACAGGTTCTGCAAATTTAGATGAGGTGGTCAGGCATGGTGATTTACACCTGTAATCCTAGCACTCTGGAGGCTGAGGCAGGAAGATTGTTGGGAGTTCAAGATCAGCCTGGTCTACAAAGTGATCTTGAGGCCAGCCTGAGCTGCATAACTCTGCCTCAAAAAGACAAAATAAAATAGAGTAAAGTAAAATATGAAAGTTGAGAGAGGTTCTAAAGACCAGGCCTCACTCAGACCTACTTTTTTTTCCCAGAGAACTAATTATGGGAGAAGACCCTGCCCAACCCCGCAAGTATAAGAAGAAGAAGAAGGAGCTGCAGGGTGATGGACCTCCCAATTCTCCTACTAATGATGTAAGACTCTTAGCTGGCCTTTCTCCCATCACTGGAGTTATGATGGTTAAATATTTCCCTGATATTATAGACAGAAATTATTAGAGTTTCAGCAGCTTGGAGAGTAGCTTTTTGGTCAGCCTTCAGCCTTGTCCTGAGAGTAGCTAGGAATTTTGACAAAAGAATAAGAAAGGTACTAGAGAGAGCCACTCAATGGGAGCTCTTCCACCAGCTCGTGTGTTGCTTTAAGGAATGAGTGGGAGAGACTGATGACTAGGACTTTATAAGCTCAGGCCATAGCAGAGGCAATTATATTATTTTAGTAATATCAGGGAGGAGAGAAGAGGTGACGAGATTAAGACTAGAGGAGCCCCAACTGTTTCCTTGAGCTTTCTGACTTCTTGACTCTATAGCCTACAGTGAAATATGAGACTCAACCACGGTTTATCACAGCCACTGGAGGCACACTTCACATGTATCAGCTGGAAGGCCTGAATTGGCTACGCTTTTCATGGGCCCAGGGCACAGACACAATTCTGGCTGATGAGATGGGGCTGGGCAAGACCATCCAAACCATTGTCTTCCTGTACTCACTCTATAAGGAGGTACTGGATTCTTTGCTCTCATGGGGTGGTGTGAGGCTGAGACCCAGGTTGGACAAGAGCAAGGGGCGGAGAAGGGTGTATAGCAGGTGAAAGATTGGGGTATACATTCTGTAGCCTGGACTGATGGGTCCCATCCTTGACTCCTAGGGCCATACAAAAGGTCCCTTCCTGGTGAGTGCCCCACTGTCTACCATCATTAATTGGGAGCGAGAGTTTCAAATGTGGGCCCCCAAGTTCTACGTGGTGACATACACAGGAGATAAGGACAGCCGAGCCATCATTCGTGAGAATGAGTTCTCCTTTGAGGACAATGCCATCAAAGGTGGCAAGAAAGCTTTTAAGATGAAGGTAAGCCCCTCTACCTTACATGCTCTTTTATTTTTTTTGTCTTTTTGAGACAGGGTCTCACTATGCATTTCAGGCTGGCCTTGAGCTCACTTTTGTAGCCCAGGCTGGTCTCAAACGTGCACCTATCCTCCTGCCTCAGCCTCCCAAGTGCTGGGATAACAGGCATGCACCACTGCGCCTGGCTTACTTTGTATGCTCTTAAGACCCTCTTATGTATCATTTCTTTGGCCCAGATTCAGTTTCTCTATCTCCACTTGCCCTTCTCCCTCCTTTGTTCTACCTGTTCTCATTCCTCTGCTCACCACAGTAGATACTTCCTGGTGTGAATGGAGCTGTTAGTACAAACATGTAAATGGGAGTTTTGAGGGTCACAATCAGTAATCTCAGCTTGAATTTGAAGTTGGAGGACAGACTAATAGGCTCCCTTTGGGAGTCACAGCAAGGACAGAGTATCTGGGTGAAGAAAGAGGGCTCAAGCTGTAAGTGTGTAAGTGTCAGGTGGCTGCTCAATGAGCAATGTTCTGTTGGCAGAGGGAGGCACAGGTGAAGTTCCATGTTCTCCTGACATCATATGAGTTGATCACCATTGATCAAGCAGCGCTTGGTTCCATCCGGTGGGCCTGTCTTGTGGTGGATGAAGCCCATCGACTCAAGAACAACCAGTCAAAGGTAGGTTAAGACTTCCAGAATAGAGAGATTTGAGGCTATAATCTAGCACTTTCTGAGAATGAGAGGGAGAGGGAGAGAGGGAGGGAGGGAGGGAGAGAGAAAGAATGAGAATATGAGAGAATGAGAATGAGTACGAGTTCCAGGGACTTTTTGCAGTTTAACAGACAGAGTTCCTAGGAACCTCTGGTGAGCAATGTAGAGAACTTGGACCCTCTGATTCTGAAGGAAATAGCTGGGAGTCAGGGAAAGGTCAGGACAGTAGGTCCCTCACTTCCCACTGATACACTGTTTCTCCTGCATATCTGTGTCCCGTCTTATAGTTTTTCAGGGTTCTCAATGGCTACAAGATAGATCATAAATTGCTGCTGACAGGGACCCCATTACAGAATAATCTGGAGGAGCTCTTCCATCTGCTAAACTTCCTCACGCCAGAGAGGTTTAAGTAAGTGGCTCACTAATGAAGCTGGCACAAGATTAATTGGAGGTGGAAAATAAAGCCCAGAATCATGGACAAAGAACTTAACCTGTTCATTTCTTTATCTCCTCCTGCACTTAGCAATTTGGAAGGGTTCCTGGAGGAGTTTGCTGACATATCCAAAGAAGACCAGATTAAGAAATTACATGATTTGCTGGGGCCACACATGCTGCGGAGGCTCAAGGCAGATGTCTTTAAGAACATGCCAGCCAAGACAGAGCTCATTGTTCGAGTAGAGCTGAGCCCAATGCAAAAGTGAGATGTAGTGCAGTCTACCTAGTAGCCCATGATTGGGGATTTGGTGGAAGCTTTCCAAGGGTTGGTGACAAAGTGCAATATTATAATTGCTTCCTTTATTATGTCTCTTCTACACCCCATCCTGGTCTTTAGGAAATACTACAAATACATACTGACTCGAAATTTTGAGGCCTTGAATTCACGAGGTGGTGGGAACCAAGTGTCGCTGCTTAATATCATGATGGATCTTAAGAAGTGCTGCAACCACCCATACCTCTTTCCTGTGGCTGCTATGGTAAGCAGAGAGCAGAGACCTGCTCAAATGCCCAGTTCTGTGGAAGCCAAGAGTGAGCTATGTTGAGCACAGGGGTGAAACTAAGCCAGAAGTCAAGGACCTAATCTCCAGAGGGGTGTGAATTTGAAAGTTGTGGAAGCTGGGTTTGGGTGTTTGGCTCTCTAGGTGCAATAAGAATAAGGAAGCATGTTTCCCAATCTGCTCTTTTGATATCTCCTCTCTTCTCTTCAGGAATCCCCAAAACTTCCCAGTGGGGCTTATGAGGGTGGAGCACTTATTAAGTCATCAGGGAAGCTCATGCTGCTGCAGAAGATGCTGAGGAAGCTGAAGGAGCAAGGGCACAGAGTACTCATTTTCTCACAGGTGCTCCACCTCTTCCATTCTCTGTGTCTGCTTTCTGTTTCCTCTCCTCACCAGCCAGCTTTTAGTTATTCGCTTCTTTCCTATGGCTGCACTGGCATTAGGAGGTCCTATCTGTAACAGTGTCTGGCATAGTTTATTCATCTTGCCCACTAATCTTGGTTCCTAAGGATGCTGGAAATTGGAATCCAGAGACCAGGTGTGGTGGTGCATGCCTGTAATCCTAGCACTGGGGAGGCTAAAGACAGGAGGATCACAAGTCTGAGCTACCCAATGAGACCCTGTACAAAATACATTAAAAAAAGAAAGAAAGAAAGAAAGAAGGAAGGAAAGAAAAAGAAATTGAAATCCAGCTCCTTTTTAGCTCTACAGGGATAGGGTGGCTTTTTGGTACCAACTATTTTTCTACCTTACCGATAGGTGAGGTTAATTTCTCTGAAATCTTTCCATGAGTCTCAGAGAATCTGTTAGGAGAAATTATCTGAAATCAAGAGCCTATTGGACCAATATAGAAAAATGAGATGCTAGGGATTATCTAGGGAGCTTAAGACAGTGCAGGGGTTCACATGTAAAGATTAGGCTTGAGTTATAGTAAAGGAATAATTCACATAGATCCATCCAACTACATTGGCATGTCAGTCTCCTTTCTTGTCTTTTCCCTTTGTCTAGATGACCAAAATGTTAGACTTGCTGGAGGACTTCTTAGACTATGAAGGCTACAAGTATGAGCGCATTGATGGTGGCATCACTGGTGCCCTGAGGCAGGAGGCCATTGATCGGTTCAATGGTGAGGGGGAAGTACCTTTGTCTGTGGTGGGCATCAAAGGCCCAACAATGTGCCACATCCCTAGGATGGGAGGGAGGGTAGTATGAGGGAATATTTGATACTGAGGCTTTGAGTTGGGGGCATGGTTGATTGTAGTCAAAGGACATCTAGTAGTAGACAGAACTGCTGGGTGTAGGAAAACCTTGGCCTAATTCTCACCTCCTAGCTCCTGGGGCCCAGCAATTCTGCTTCCTTCTGTCTACACGAGCTGGAGGCCTGGGTATCAATCTGGCCACAGCTGACACTGTCATCATCTTCGATTCTGACTGGAACCCCCATAATGACATCCAGGTGGGAACTTTATATCCCCTGTACCTTTCAGCAGGGAGATGTGGGGTGATAGTAGTGGGTATCACATTCTGGGGTGGATTAGATAAATCCTTTTGGAGAGGAGAGAGGGCACTCCTCTACCAGCCTCATTTCCCAAATATGTGACTATTTCTCTTTGCTACTACCCTAACCCATCCTGACTTCTTCCCACCCATGCAGGCCTTCAGTCGGGCCCATAGAATTGGCCAGGCCAACAAAGTGATGATTTATCGGTTTGTGACTCGTGCATCTGTGGAAGAGAGGATTACACAGGTGGCCAAGAGAAAGATGATGCTGACCCACCTGGTGGTACGGCCTGGGCTGGGCTCCAAGGCAGGATCCATGTCCAAGCAGGAACTTGATGATATACTCAAATTTGGCACTGAGGAGCTGTTCAAAGATGAAAATGAGGGTAACAACTTTTTCTGCTGCTCCCTGACAGCAAGCCTCTGCTTTCCTTGTGCAAGCCCCCTGGAAAAATGCTAGCTTTTCATACAGGCTGTAAAGAAAGCAAGGCTTTACAGGTCCTTAGAGGATTGGCCTAAGCAGACAAAACAAAAATGCTTTACATGGGCTCCCAGGGAAAGAGCCTTCCCTCTGGGACCCTGGGAAAAGGAAACAGTGTAGAATCTTTCCTCTGCCCTTGCTAGAGTTGTGTCTGAGTATCTGGTTGAAACTGTAATTTTTCTTTTGTTCTCTGTGTCTACCAGGAGAGAACAAGGAGGAAGACAGCAGTGTGATTCACTATGACAATGAAGCTATTGCTCGGCTGCTGGACCGGAACCAGGATGCAACTGAGGACACTGATGTGCAGAACATGAATGAGTATCTCAGCTCTTTCAAGGTGGCACAGTATGTTGTGCGGGAAGAGGACAAGGTGAGAGGCTTTAGTCCAGACCCTGTCTGTTCCATGCCATCTCTGAAACCTTGAATTGTTGGATCCCCTTCTTACTTTTTGTGTTCTCAACATAGTCCCCAGCACCTTTTTTTTTTTTTTTTTTTGAGAACTCAGGACCTTGTGCTTGCCAGGCAGGTACTTATGCCACTTAGTCTAATAGATGAGATTCGACTTTGGAGACACACTTGGCACAGAAAGTTCTGATAAACACAGAAAGGTAGCTCCAGGGAGTTAGCTCAGTGGCACAATACCTGCCTGGCAAGTGTGAGATCATGAATTCAATTTCTGGTACCAAAAAACAAGACAAAACAAATACACAGAACGGTACCTCCTAATTTCAGTGCAGGAAGAAAATATAGAGAAATAGAGGACAGGTTTAGAGAAGAGGGCAAGAATGCAGAAGTAGAAGCACATTGCAGATAAAAGATGATAGAGGAAATATGTGACATCTCAGAAACTTGATGCTGAACTAAGAAGGGGATCTAGGAGCAGTTAGTGGGCAGGATTTGGCCAAGGCACTAGAGTAGGAATTTTGGTGCCACCCAGTTATTGGCAAGGAAGGAGACTGCTAGCCTTCACTCTGCTGCCATCCAGATTGAGGAGATCGAGCGAGAAATCATCAAGCAGGAAGAAAACGTGGATCCTGACTATTGGGAGAAGCTGCTGAGACATCATTATGAGCAGCAGCAGGAAGACCTAGCCCGGAACCTAGGCAAGGGCAAGCGGGTTCGTAAGCAAGTCAACTACAATGATGCTGCCCAGGAGGACCAAGGTGAGAACTGACTGCCTTAGAATGTTAGAGATGAGAAGGGAGGACAGGGTAAGGGTTGGAAGCCAGGGCTTTCCCCAGCTGAAGGGAAAAGTGTAATGAAAGGTCAGTAAAGTTTATCCTAAGGTCAGGCAGGTTTGCCAACAAGTTAATACAGGCTTGCAGAGGGATCCTGACAACAACCAGTGTCATTGCTGATGGCAACTTCACCTACTGCTTCACTGTTCAGTGACTGTTAGAGTGGTCCAGAGACTAAAGGAGGTAGTGAGTACAGATGGTTCAGGATAAGTGACCTAGGGTCAGCCTCTGGGATGGAAGTAGAGAAATCCCCATGGAAGGAATCCAGCTAGAAAGAGCCCGACATGTCATATCTAAGAGTCATCACTGATTGTTGAGTCCTCTATACCCTCACAGATAACCAGTCAGAGTACTCAGTGGGTTCAGAGGAAGAAGATGAAGACTTTGACGAGCGTCCAGAAGGTGGCATGTTTTCCTGACTTTCTGTCTTAGCTCTTACCATTTCACTTCCCAGCTTTGTTATTGTTTGAGTCAGGGTCTCACTTTGTAGTTCAGATTGGTCTTAAGTTGACTGTGTGCCCCAGGCTGGCCTTGAATGTGTGGTAATCCTCTTACCTCAGCTTCCTAAGTGCTGAGATTACATTTGTGTGCCACCACATCCAGCTCAACTGTGTCTATACAAAAAAATGCTAAAAGAAAGAGAAGAATAAATGTCCATAATCACTCCACTGTTAAACTTTGGAAGGTGTGTAGCCATTTAGACTTAGAAAGTACCCAGAGGGGCCTGGCAGGATGGCTCAGTGGTCTAAAGCACTTGCTTAGAAAAGCTTAGGCAGCTGCAGGAACCATGGTTTGATTCCCGGCATCACATGCTGCGCCAGCCCTGCCCTCAGAGCAGGCTGAGCCAGCCATAAAAAGAAATAAATAAACAAAAAAAAGTTAAAAAAAAAAAAAAGTACCCAGAAAGGTAACTGGGTACTCAGGAAGTTGAAGCAAGAGGATTGCTTGAGCCCAGAAGTTCAAGGAAACCTGGGGAAAAATAGCAAGACCCCCTTTAAAAAAATATAAAATCAGGGCCAGCCAAATAGCTCAGCAGATTAAAGTGCCTGCAAGTAGGTGCAGGGGCCAGGGATTTAATCTGCTGGTCTGCCATGCTGGCCCTGTCCGTGGGGCATGCAGAGACTGGGCATGATGGTGTGCACCTGTAATCCTAGCTCTTGGATCACTGAGTCTGGTCTAGTAGTAAGACCCTGAACACCCTGTAGAAATACAAATACAAATACAAATACAAATACAAATACAAGTCTTTTTTTTTCTTAGAATAATATAAGGAATTATATTAAGTGCTGGGATTATAGGCATGCACCACCCTGCCCTTTGTTTTTAAATATGACTTGATTATTTTCGACTCATTGGGTTGATATTTCTGAATTACTCAGAAGAAAATTAGAAGTGAACATCACACAGGCTGTTCTGTGTTCTGTATCTTATGGGAATGGGTTTGGCGGGGGAGGACTGATGCTTAGAGAAAGTGGTAGTTCCACTACTAACTGATGTCACTCAAACCATCAGGGCGTCGACAGTCAAAAAGACAGCTCCGAAATGAAAAGGATAAGCCACTGCCTCCACTGCTGGCTCGAGTTGGGGGTAACATAGAGGTGAGAATTGGACCTAGGTCTCTACATGTTTTCTCAACCAAGAATGAGGGTTTGGCACTGGGTGAAGGGAAGGGATGAGGTAACACATTGGAAATTGATGTCTGGATCCTTGAGGGCAGAAAAGACTGAGACCTGAGATCCCTGGTCACTTATAGCCTTTGCCTCCTTGCCCCACCCTTAGGTGTTGGGATTTAACACCCGTCAGCGGAAGGCTTTTCTCAATGCTGTGATGCGCTGGGGGATGCCGCCACAGGATGCCTTCACCACACAGTGGCTGGTGCGGGACCTAAGGGGCAAGACTGAAAAGGAGTTTAAGTGAGTGCGGGTGATTTGGGGCTGAATTGCACAAGGAGTTAGAACTTTGGGTGTTGCTTTCTTCCTTTTGGCCACCATGTGATGTGACCTTACTCAACTGATCACCATGTTCCCTGCCTATATAGTGTATCCTGGCTTGGTTTCCTGGGAGGTGGGCTGAGCCTATTCTACCTCCCCTCAGCCAAGCCTAGAGTAGAGGCCTGGCGTCCTCCCTTATGGGAGAGGCAGTTGAGGAAGGACCCTCTCCTGGGCTGGCCTAGCCTCACACTCACTTGGCTATGATAACCTGGCAGGAGGAACTTGGTGGAAAAGATGAATTTCTGACTGATGGGGCCTAGGAATGGAGTACAGTACCAAGGCCTAGGAGGTATAGAAAGGTAGAGGGAGAGTTAGATGGGGGTTAAGATGTAGAGGGCTGATAAGAATGAAAGGCCTGGTAGAGAAGTCCTGGAGGCATCTGGGGAGTCAGGGTGCAGGGGTTCAGTAATCTCTGCCTACTTCACTGCCTCATTTACCTTGTAAGGCTTCCTAACCTTCCTCCTACTCCATGCTCCTCAGGGCATATGTATCTTTGTTTATGCGCCATCTGTGTGAACCTGGGGCAGATGGCTCTGAAACCTTTGCTGATGGGGTCCCTCGGGAGGGTCTGAGTCGCCAGCAGGTGTTGACACGCATTGGAGTCATGTCTCTCGTCAAGAAGAAGGTATCAGTCTCCTTTGCTGTGAGAATTACTCCAGCTACTTAGGTTCTTTTCTTCCTCTGCTATCTATTCCTGGGTTTTGTGGTCAGGGTGGTACAGGTGGGACCAGAGTTTCCCATGTATCTAATAACTGGAGCTGACCTGTCCCTATAATACCCCTTTCCTAGGTGCAGGAGTTTGAGCACATCAATGGGCGCTGGTCAATGCCAGAGCTGATGCCTGACCCCAGTGCAGACTCTAAGCGCTCCTCCAGAGCCTCCTCTCCTACAAAGACATCTCCTACCACTCCTGAAGCTTCTGCTACCAACAGTCCTTGTACCTCTAAACCTGGTAATCAGGAATTGGGATGGCACAACAAATAGAAACAGTTAAGAGTCAGCATAGGGGAGCTTCTGCCTTCCTTATTAGTCTGTTCTGCATGACTGTAATGAGATACATGAGGTTGAGTAACTCTATGAAGAAAACAGTTTCTTTTAGCTCATGGCTATGGAGGTCTAAGGTCAAAAGGCCACATCTGATATGGGCTTCTTGCTAGTCAAATTCTAAGGTAGTGCACAGTATATCACATGGCAAGCATATGCATGTGTGTTCTGGTTTCTGTTCTTCTTAGAAACCATTAGGATTTAGTCCTTAGGGTCCACCATGATAATCTTATCTAATAGTAATCATGTCCTAGACTACCTGTCCCTAAGTACTATCCTCAGTTGTCACCCCACTAGTGCCTCATATTGGAGATTAAATTTCAACACATGAACACTTGGAATACATTTTAGCCTTATTAAAAGCCTTAGCAGGGCTTTTGGGTTAGCTCAGTGGTTTAAGTTAGCTCAGTGGTTTCAGTGCCTGTGCCTGAAATCCCAGTCAGGCACAGCAGATGGCGGTTCAATCCCCATACTTACCCTTTAGGCAGCCTGAGCCAGAAAAAAAACAAAAACAACAACAACAACAAAAAAAAAACCTGAACTTTCAGAGGCTTGCCATGTAGCTCACTGGATTAAAGCACATGATTCGGCAAAGTCACTCAGGTGCCAGGGACTGCAGTTTGATACCTATCTCCAAAAGGAGCATGAGACCTGCCCTTAAGGCAGCCTGAGCTAGCCAAAAAAAAAAAAAAAAAAAAAGTCTTACTACTTACTTGGCTTTGCCTTTGCCTTTGCCCTGCAGCTACTCCTGCTCCAAGTGAGAAAGGAGATGGCATAAGGATACCTCTTGAAAAGGATGAAGCTGAAAATCATGATGAAAAGCCAGAGAAGAGTAGCAAAATTGGCGAGAAGATGGAAACAGATGTGTGTACCACCAGGCTCCCTCTGAGGAGAGGAAGTGGAGGGATATTTAGGGGTCTTGATAGCCTGGTGACTGGGAGTTCTTTGGCTCATCTTGACTGTCTTGCTGTACTCCAGGCCGAGGTCCCCAGCCCAGCCCCATCACTTGGGGAGCGGCTGGAACCAAGGAAGATTCCTTTAAATGATGAAGTTCCAGGGGTACCTGGAGAGATGGAGCCTGAATCTGAGTACCGAGGGGACAGAGAGAAATCAGGTGGATGCATGGCCTCAATGGCGATGAGGGGATTAGAGTTTGGGAGTTCCCTCTTCTGGAGTCAAGAGATGAGGTGACATCTTCCCTTCCTATTCCTTTCATCCCTCCTATAGCCACAGAGCCAACACCAGGAGAAAGGGGAGAGGAGAAGCCATTGGATGTACAGGAACACAGGGAGAGGCCGGAGGGGGAAACAGGGGATTTGGGCAAGAGAGGTAATGGGTGGAAGAATTGGACATCTGGGTCCCTGAGGGGATCAGGGGAGACGGAGTGGGGTGGGGGGGTGGGGAGACACCAAATTCCTGGGTTCTGGGTGGTTAGCTGTTGGAAAGCCAGGACAGTACAGGTAGCTAGTCCTGGGACATAGGAGGAGGCCGTTCTGAGGTATGAACTGTATCCCATCTGCCCTGGCAGAAGATGTAAAAGGGGACCGGGAGCTTCGACCTGGGCCACCTAGAGATGAGACACGGTCCAACGGGCGCCGAGAAGAGAGGATGGAGAAGCCTCGGTTCATGTTCAATATCGCTGATGGTGGTTTCACAGGTGGGGGAGGTTCTTACCTCTGTCTGCCCTCAATGAGACCTGCCTATCCTCTGGATGTATTCTCACTTTGCCTGAGGCTGCCTGCTGCATTTAGTTCTGAGTACCTTCCAATGAAATGGTGCATGCTGACCCTGATCCTGGCTCTGGATCTCCCTTAAGTGTACCACCTAACTATATAGCAGCTATCTAATCCCACCTTTCATCTTAATCTCAATCTTAATGTGAACCTTGTTTGTAACTTTCATTACTTAGCTTTAAAGAAGCTTTTACCCACTCTTTCAAAGGAACCTGTAGTACTCTGTCAAGTTCCTATTTATACCTATCAGGTTAGATACAGTTTGCAGATCCCTGATGACTCTTTGATTTGTTGTCCTCCCTTTAGAGCTTCACACACTGTGGCAGAATGAGGAACGGGCAGCCATTTCTTCAGGGAAACTCAATGAGATCTGGCACCGAAGACATGACTATTGGCTTTTGGCTGGGATTGTCCTGTATCCTTTGATGCAGCGCAAGAAGAGAAGGATTCTCTCTCAAACAAGAGAGGGGAACTGCAGAGAAGAGCCCACACCAGGGAAGTGGGAGTTGAGCCACACTTTGGGGAGATCATGGGTAAAAGGAAAAGTGTTCACAACTAAACCCATCCCTGTTAAATTCCTTGATGGTCCCCTTTCCTTCATCTGCAGCCATGGCTATGCACGGTGGCAGGACATCCAGAACGATGCTCAGTTTGCTATTATCAATGAGCCATTTAAAACTGAAGCCAATAAGGGGAATTTTCTGGAGATGAAAAATAAGTTCCTGGCGCGGAGGTTTAAGGTGGGGATAAGGGAAAAAAGGAATAGGGGCTTGATGAAGAGGGGCTTGGGGTAGTAGTAGGGCCAGATCTTCTCAAAACCTAGAAAAGGTAGGTTGAGGCCAAGATCAAAATTAACCTTGTGCTGGAAACTCTGGCGTGGATCAGGGTTGATGCTGGGGTCAGGGTCAATGTGGAGAAGAAGTATGGGTGCCATGGGCCAGCAGTGAGGGCAGGGTGAGTCTCCAGTGCTGTGTCCAGTCCCCATGTCACTCACCTGTGGCTGGCAAAGCCCTGCCTTCACCCCTACCCCATGCCTTCAGCTCCTGGAGCAGGCGCTGGTGATTGAGGAGCAGCTGCGGCGGGCGGCCTACCTGAACCTGTCACAGGAGCCGGCGCACCCCGCCATGGCCCTCCATGCCCGCTTCGCCGAGGCCGAGTGCCTGGCCGAGAGCCACCAGCACCTCTCCAAGGAGTCGCTGGCGGGGAACAAGCCGGCCAACGCTGTTCTGCACAAGGGTAAGGGCCGCGGCGGCCCCGCGCGGGGGAGGGCCCACAACGCTGCGTAAGTCTTCACCCCGCACCCTTTTAAATCTTCCTACCCCCTTCCCCCTTTACCTTCTGAACCACCCCCTCTGCCCTCTAACCCTACTCTGACCCAATGGCACCCTTGGTTTTTAACTCCTAGTACTTGTGTAAGCCGCCCCTCCTCCATGGCCAAGAGTGTTCATGTCACTGTCCAGCAGGGACTTCCCTACATGCATGTTCCCTCCACACAGTGGGAATTCTTCCCTGGCCATGCTGCATACCTGCCATGCTGCTAATGTCACCCAGTTTGAGACCTTGGATTTCGTTTACACCATAAATGTCCTTAGCTTGGATCTCACAGATCAGGTTCCTTCACATCATCACTCCTTCCATGAGGCAGAAACTACCACCCATCTGCCTCTCCAAGCCTACCCTTTAACCTCCAGCCCTTTTCCCACACCTTTTTACCTTGATAACCATAGATTAAATCCCAAAGCCCTCTAACCATCTAACTCTGCCTTGTGTAGTGACTGACTCCTGGCTCCTTTGATCCCTGTTCTAATTCCTTAATCTGTAATGCTGACCCTTTAACTTCCTTCTCCCCTGATATATTAAAACCTGATTCCTTTCATCTTTGACATCACCGACCCCCTCCCATGCCTCCTATTTCCTCCCCATTACCCCCAACCCCCAACCCTCATTCTTCCAGTATGGGATGTTCTGACAACTCCCCACCCCCATGTCTTCCCATGTCTTTCCTTACCCTCCCTTTTCCATCTTCATTCTTGCTTTTTCTCTCCATCTTTCCTTTGTGGTGGCCTGGCCTCTCCTTTGCTCTGAAACTTTCTCTTTTTTTTTTTTTTTTTTTTCTACCTTCTGTTACTTTCTTCTGTCACTTGGTCTGTGGCTCCTTGACATCTTTGTCATCTTTTTTCTGACTATGTCTGTCCATATGACTCCTTGTCACTCTTCCTGGCTCCATTTCTCTCTTTCCTTCTCTTGCCCTTCTTTCTCCGTGGCCCGGGCCCCAGTTCTGAACCAGCTGGAGGAGTTGCTGAGCGACATGAAGGCGGATGTGACCCGCCTGCCAGCCACGCTGTCCCGAATACCCCCCATCGCAGCCCGCCTTCAGATGTCCGAGCGCAGCATCCTCAGCCGGCTGGCCAGCAAGGGCACGGAGCCTCACCCCACACCGGTAACCCTCTTTCCCCCTAACTCATTTTCCCTGTTGGTGCTCCTCTTGTACACACACACACACACACACACACACACACACACACACACACACACACACACAACCTGCCAGACTCCTGCTAGACCACAGTCTTCACCCTTGAGTCTCTCTGCCTCTGTCACACCCTCAGTAGTTCTGGAGTGTGCCTCAAGTTCCCATACAGCTTTTCCGGTCTTACAGACTGTGGACTAACTAACCTCAGCTTGCTCTCTATTCCAGGCCTTCCCCCCGGGCCCCTACGCCACACCTCCGGGGTACGGGGCGGCCTTCAGCGCCGCACCCGTAGGGGCCCTGGCCGCCGCAGGCGCCAATTACAGCCAGATGCCGGCAGGGTCCTTCATAACAGGTTAGCTGGTGGTTTCCTAATCCCTGCTTGTTTCATTCTTCCTCTGCCTAGCTTCATTCCTGCTTGGCTCCATTGTCCTCCAGCCCGAGTACATAGCATTTCTCTTGGAAGTATGCAGTGTTTTAGGGAATTGAGTTCTGGTCTTAAACCTCACCTAAGATTTTAGTGCTTCCATTGGCCTTGCTTCTGGGTCACCTCAAGGGAAAGCAAAATCAGAAGGTAGATAGGAGAACATCAGTCTTGTGGCAAGGGGAATCTCAGGGTGAGGTGTTTGCCCTGGCCTTCCACCCTTATGTCCAGGAAAATCAGAAGTATCAGGAGGTGACCTAGAAGTGATGTTTGGGAGTTATTTGGGAATTGACCATTCCTTACTCCCTTCCCAAACAGCCGCCACCAACGGCCCTCCAGTGCTGGTGAAGAAAGAGAAGGAAATGGTGGGGGCATTGGTGTCAGACGGGCTGGATCGGAAGGAACCCCGAGCCGGGGAGGTGATCTGTATAGACGATTGACTGGATCCCAGGCGTGCCCTTCACCCAACCCCCGATATCGAGGCCGACCTCCTGCCCAGGCCCTGGGGGCTGCTGCCAACCCTCCACCTTCCCCACCTGTTGGGCCATCGCTGGGTTAGGCGCCCCTCTGCCCCTCTATAACTATCTTCAAGAAGGGCCCATGCCTTTCTCCATCCCTACACACCTTTCCCACCAAGCTTTGAAGACTGTGCTGGTGTGAGGAGGTCTGGATGGGATGGTTAGCAGGGTCTTCCAAATACCTTTATCCCCACTGCCAAATATACACAGCTTCCTAATAAATGGTTGTGGGGAGGAAGAGGTGGAACCTCCCTGGTCTCTTTGCCTACATTATCAGATCCACCTCCTACAGAAGTGGGTACTAGCTATGCCTGGCCTTTAAAGGAACTTTCATGGGGAGGAGTTTCAGAGAGAAGGGGTCTTTTGAGAGAGGAATGAAAATGAGCCCTGGGAGGGAAAAGGGAAGAGGAGGGGTGGCTGCATGTAAACTTTTCCCTACCTCTCCCCAGATGGAGAGTGGAACAGCTTCAAGGAGAAAGTCAATTGCTGTTCAGCCTCAGAATAAAGGCACCATTCACTTGCTCAGTTATCTCCTGTGTACCAGCATCTTGTGTTGGGAACCATCCCCTCCCCACTAGGAAACAAGGACCACCCCAACAATAAATAGTTGGATGGTAATTCCCTCAAGCCAAAGAGGAGCTCCCCAGCCTATTCTAGGAACCCAGATAACCTGGAAAAGGTGGAAGAAGTGGGCCAGACATGGGGGCAGCCCCCACTCTGGGGCTGTGGTTCCCAGGGGACTTCTACCTTCCCTCATCAAGGCCTGGATACAAACTAAATGTGAGTCATGCAGGCAGGGGGCCTAGTCATGGTAGACTTGTTCGTATTTGTGGGACCAGAGCAACGCAGTGGAGGCAGGCTAGGGAGATGTGGGCACAGATCCCTTCCCAGGAGGGGCTTGGAAGTGGCAGTTTGTATGGCGAACCTCCCACTTCCTTTTCACTGCCCCTTCACTTTCTTGCTTTCCCTTTCAGTCTCTTTACACCCACTCCTGGTCTGTTCCAACCCCTCTTCTGTATCAGGTTTATTGGTTGTACATATAAATTATACTTTCCTTTCTGTGTGTTCTGTTATTTTGGGCTGGGAGGGTGAGCTTGAGGGAGGGGCAAGGGTTAAGAAAGATTTCTACCATTTCACATTATCCATCTTTGACTTTTTAAATTTTTCAATCTTGTGACTTTTTCTTTGCCTTATTTTTATCTCTTAGGTCATTCTCTAAAACTGAAGTCCCTTTTTCCACCCTAGCCATGTGATAAGCTCAGTGTAGAAATGGAGGGTGAGCAGCAGGATCCCTAATGTGCCCCTGTAGCCTCACTGAAGTACAAAAGGGGAAAGGGACTTACTGAGCACAAGTGCAGCAGTAGGAGTACCTTCTCTGGCAAGATTAAAAACTGCTTTCTATTCCTTTTGATCGTCTTTCCCACCTTCAAATTGTTCAGTTCCCCCAAGAGTCAGCAGAGGTCACTACAGCTCCAAAGATTCAGTTCCATTATGAAGCAGAGGTACATACTTTTTAAGGGGATGAGGTCAGACTTACATAACTTGCCCAATATTTCAACTGCCAGACATTTCTTGGCATGTATTGCTCACTAACAGACACTCAAGAGAATGTGTAAAGCCTGACACTTAGTTTTTGAGATTATATTAAAAAAGAAATCCAACAAATATTTATTGAGTCCATGCTACACAATTGCTGTTGGGCCTAGAGATAAAATTTACAAGTCATTCATTGCTGTCACAGGATAGGGGACAATCATGAAACATGAAATATCAGGAAGTAAAAGCATTAAAAGTAAAACAAGACATTATGTGCTACACAGGATAGGGAAAGGGGTTCTCAAATGAGAACATAAGTTGAGACTTAAGGAAAATAACCAAGTGTGATTCTCAGATGTTTATACCCTAAAATGGATACATTTATAATCTATCATTCAAAAATAAACCTTGCAGACCCCTACCAAATTGAGGTCTATACTTAAATTGATGTTTTTAACTCAGAAAAATGTTTTCTTTAATAGAATGTGACTCTGACTTTCAGTAAGATAGTATAACATGTTGTAAATATTATACCTACAGATAGTGATATCAGTGTCTAGGATCCAGACTAGTACTCCTTAAATTTGAATGCACATGAAGTACTGGAATTGTTAAAAATGCAGTCTCCCACCAGATGTGGTGGCACATGCCTGTAATCCCAGCACTTGGGAAGCTCAGGCAGTAGGATTGGTGTGAATTTGAGACCAGCCTGGGCTACAAAAGTGAGCTCAAGGCCAGTCTGAACTGCACAGCAAGACCCTGTCTCAAAAAGACAAAAAAAAAAAAAAAAAAAATGCAGTCTCCCGAAGTATGGAATGTGAACCTGAACTTTTCTACATTTCCAACAAGCTCCCAGTGATACCAGAGCTCACTCCTGACTCAGAGCAATTCATGGCATATAACAGATAGTGTCCCAATACAGAACACAAGTTTTAAATTATATAAGCATGTTTGTGTGATAGTGTCAGAGTATCCTTGTGAAGATAATATAAAAAGCTTAAATGGTGAGGCCCCCACCAAATGGTTCTTCCATTCTTAACAAGCCTCAATTAGGTGCCTCACATAAATGTCCATTTGACCTTCTGATAGCTGCTCTAGCTGGTTGAAGGGAGATTGAGAAACAAAACAAGGCCTCTAATCATAAGAGAGTCATGTTAGTAATTTCTGGAACACAACTGGGAGTAGGAAGACAACAGGCATACCAGTGACTTTATACACTAAATGGGATTAACACAACTTCCATCTTTTTAAAAATTTAAAGCCATTGATTGACACCTGCTAAAACGAGATCTATTGCTCCCACATTCCACAGCCATCCTGGTCAGCAGCCAAACGAAAGAGCCTGTTTTCTTCCCACCGTAATGTAGGCTTTGTTTACATCATTTCTGGACTATTTCATCTTGAAAATGCAATTCTGGCACCATTCGTACACGGCAGCGAGTTTGTCTAGGGCCCTCCCCAGTTTAGCATCAACACCTCCCAGGACTTCCTTCCAGCCCTCGGCTCAACTCCCTCAACATACTTCAATCCCAGGATGGAGGTAGGTGTAGTCTTGACAACAGACGCCTTTACTAAACGTGCCTCTTGCTGCAGCTCCCAACTTCTTTCCGCTATAGCTTTGGTCTTCCTCAGTTAGAGTGTACACCGTGTCACATGGGCAAAATCCTTGATCTCTGGGCAGTACAGCACTGAGGGAAAGAAGAAGGGTTAGTGGCAGCCGGAGGATGTTAACCTCATCTCAGCATTCCTCCGCAGGCAATACCAGGGACCCTACGGGGGCCGTCCCTCACCGTTGCTAGGCAGAGGACGCCGCCAGCGGCGCGCGGGCAACAGGACCCGGTCACAGAGCCGGCGGAGCAAGCGCCATCCCGAGCTCCTAGGCCCCGCCCCCTTCTTGCACTCAAGTTTTCTGTCTGCCTCTTCATCGGCGTCGCTGTCCTTGTCCAAGCTCCCCACTTCTTCTTGTTGGCGGTCAGCGCGAGCTTTTTCTTCCAATCGTGACCACAGCTCTGAGTCGAGAGCGAATTCTGTGACGCCGCCGCGAGGCAGAGGAGTGGGCGCGCGGCAGAAGGGGCACGTGATGACGCGGCGCAGGCGCACCACGCGTGCGGCCGTCCCGCTGCCCTCTCCGCGCGCTGCCAGCTCGCTGAGACAAGCAGTACACAGCGTGTGGCCGCAGCGGGCGCGCGCTGTGCCAGGCAGGCGGCGGGGCGCGCGGTCGCCGAGATTGAAGGATCGGAAGCAGATGTTGCAGTCCAGCTCGCCCCTCTCCGGAAGAGAAGGCACCCTCACCAGGAGTTGCATCGTGGCTGCTGTGGACCTGAGCCCGTCGCTAACGCAGCCAACTCCGTGAACAGAAGAAGCGGGCAGTCCCGCGGCCCAGGTCAAGTCCTGGGGCCGGCGGCGCGGCCTTTTTCCCCTTTTAACAGTGAGGCCCCACCCTCAAAGCGTCACACGGTTGTCGGGCCGCTCCCGGCGGCGGCACGCGTGTGGGTGGAGGAGGCGCGAGGAGGGAATGTTAGATAAAGATGGTAGACCCGTGGGGGCGACTAGGCAATTCCAGGACTGTCCTGGGCACACATCTTCCATTATCCCTTCCCGAACTCTTTCACCCACCACGCTTTAATGGTGCCATGTGCGAATCAGCAGGTTCCCAAATACTCTAGGCCCATATGCAGTCGCTCACACTCTTTCATAAGAGTTCATAAGCTAGTTATACTGGCCAGTCTGCCCAACCTTTAATGGGCTCTTGGATGTTTGGATGCTACCCTCAATCACCTTTTATTTTGGTAGCAGGAATGAAACTCAGGTGTTGCTGAGCTATATCCCCAGTCCTTCATGCCGTGTTCTTGTATACAGCTGGATTCCCAGATTTTGTTCTCAAATGTACAACTCCAGCTGACACTTCAGCCTAAAGAGGAACCTCGATTTCAGGACTGTGGCCACTAGGAATGCTGAGCATCTTCCTTCTGGAGTATCTGGACACCTACACACTATGATGGCTCCAGCAAAGCAGCCCAGCATGACTTCTGACTCAAGGATCTGACTTCCCCCACAGGTAAACAGGACATGGTACTCACAACCCACATTCTCTCAAGGTGTGACACCCACAACCAGAGTCATAACCTCCTCTTCTGGACCTGCAGCCCAGGTTCTGTTGTGGAGGCTGGAGTGCAAGTCGTAATCTCTTCCAGAAGTTGTTAGATTATGAGCAAATTAATTTCTCTGGGCTTTGGTTTCTTCAACTACACAGTGTACACAATAATAGAAATGAAAGAGCCTGTATATGTAAAGTGCTTAAAATAGTACCTGGTATAATGTCAATACCAGATAAATATTAGCTGTTATCATCTTAGACTCCCATCCTGTATCATGTTCTCATTCATTTCTCAGTACATGATATTTTCTATACCCACTTTTTTTTTGTTTCAGAACTTTTGTTTGTTTGTTTGTTTGTTTATTTATTTATTTTTATGGCCGGCTCAGCCTGCCCTGAGGACAGGGCTGGCACAGCATGTGGTGCCAGGGATCTAACCACGGTCCCTGAAGCCGACTAAGCTTTCCTAAGCAGGTGCTTTAGACCACTGAGCCATCCTGCCGGGCCCCAAGTCCCGAAGAAGGAATTACGGAACCAGGGATTGAACTCAGGTCCTCGCATTTGCCAGGCAAGCGCTTATTCTACTGAGCCATCTCCCCTCTCCCCAGCCCCCTTATACCCACTTTTTTTTGGTCCAGATAAGATGAGCTTTTATACACCCATGGATTTATTGGCTTATCCAAGGTCATGTAGTATTTTTTCTTAAAACTAAATTATTAAAATCTAGAGAGTGTGAGGGGTGTACCATTAATTTTAAGCAAACGGTTTGTAATTTTGTGTTGTCTTCATGACTTCTTGGAGGAAACCATACCAGTGAAGCTGTTATTATTCAAAACTTTTAGGACATCCCCCTGGAAAGGTGTGGGTCACATTTTTAACTGTTTTCAATTAGTGGTAAAACAATCTTTTTGTTTTTGAGACATCTTACTATTTAGTTCAGGCTGGCTTTCAACTCACTGTGGAGCTTGGGCTGGCCTTGAATTTGCAGTGACTCACCTGGGTTTGTAGGCATGTGCCACCATGCCTGGATAAACTTTAATGTTTTAAGGTAGATTTTATTATTATATATAAATGTACCCAAATTGTTTGATAGATAAGGGACTGCTCTGAGCTTCTGATCTATCTATCTATCTATCTATCTATATATATATAGGATATATATATATATATCCTATAGCCTGCTGCGTACCCTACTTCTTCTGGAATCCAAACTGATGAACTAACTCTCTTCCAAACTGGGAGTAGTGTTTCTTACCTCTTCCTTTGCCCAACTCTAGAAACCTAGTTATTATCTTTGACACCTCCCTTGTCCATATCATCCTTTATCAACCAGTCACCAAGCCTTGGTCATTTTGTTTCTTAAATATCTCTCATCTATCGACTTGTTTTCATTTGCTGCCCACTACTGTAGTCCAGGTTACCATCATCTCTTGCTTAGACCCCAGCAGCAGCCTGCTAACATTCTGTTCACAGGCATTGTGGCCTTCAGACCTTTATATTTGTTTCTTTTTTTTTTTTTTTAAAGAAATTTTTATTTTATTTTCTTGTTTCAGAACCTTTGTTTGTTTATTCACTAATTTTTATGGCCGGCTCAGCCCACCCCGAGAGCAGGGCTGGCGCAGCATGTGGTGCCCGGGATCGAACCATGGTCCTTGAAGCCGCCCAAGCTTTCCCAAGCAGGTGCTTTAGACCACTGAGCCAACCCGCCGGGCCCTATATTTGTTTCTAGAGAGCTTTCCAAAGGTCAAACCCAATCGTGTCCTACCAAATACTCCTCCTCTTTAATGTCTATTACTGTGGTGATAGTTGAGTGACCTCTATTTCCTTTGTAATGTCACTTCATTGTTTTTCCCGTTAAGAGTTGTGTTTACTTCTTAGCCTCTCATGTCTGGGCTGGCTTTGTGACTAGCCTTGACCAACAGAATGTGCCATAAATCTGGAGCCTTGTCCTTTGAAGCCCTTTCAGCTATCTTTGTCCCCTTGGAATGCTGCCCTAAGATTACCATATAAGTAGGGTTAGACCACTGGAGGATGAGGCCACGAGAAGAATAGAGAGACCCCCACCAGCAGCTAGAGCTGACTGACAGACTAGTGAGACCTTGAGTGTTCCTGTTCAGCCAGCCTGCTAGCTGAATATAGCATACATAAGATAAAAACAGTAACCAATCCAGAGAACAAAATAACATTTTAAAAAGCTGCTTGACTTTACTGGGATTTGGGGTGATTTGTGTCAATAACTGACATAGGCTCTTCTGTTGCCCTTTGGATAAAGATAATATCGTAAAGTTTGTATGCTGCAGGCTCTGTGTATCCTGACGCTGTCATATAATTCAGCTTATATTTCCTTCTTAGATACTCCAGAGACTTTTTTTTTCTTGTTTCAGAATTTTTGTTTGTTTGTTTATTTTTATGGCTGGCTCAGCCTGCCCTGAGGGCAGGGCTGGTGCAGCATGTGGTGCCAGGGATCGAACCGCAGTCTCTGCAGCCGCCCAAGCTTTCCTAAGCAGGCACTTTAGACCACTGAGCCATACTGCTGGGCCCCACTCCAGAGACTTTTGCCTTAAGTTTTGGATCTTAAATGGTCCCCAAAGGCTTATGTGTTGAAAGCCTGGTCCCCAGCTGATGGTGCCATCTGAAGATGGCAGAACATTTAAGAGGTAGAGCCTAGTAAAGGATGTTAGGTCATGGGGTGTGTACCCATGAAGGGGATATTGGCTCTTCAGTCATGTTCTTTTTCTACTTCTCAGGCACTGTGAAGTGACTTCTTCCACTATGCTGTGTGGCCTCACCACAGCCCAAAGGCAATAGGCCCAACAGTGACCATGGATTAAAATAAAGCCAAGATAAACCATTCTTCTTTTAAAGTACTTATCACAGGTATTTTGTGCAAGTGACAGCTAACACAGCTTCCCTCTGTCACAGGCCTGTCACAGGCCTTCACATGCACTATCCCCCTCTCTTGCTTTCACAACAGTTAACACCCACTCATCTTTCTGATGTGGCCAGCCTCATTGTGTCAAATATCCATTATACACTAACACTAGGTACTTTCCTCTGGACAACAGACAACCGAAGTTTGTGTTTGACTTGTGGTCATGTGATTATTTCTCCCATTAGTAAACTGCGCAAAGGTTTCTGTGGCTGGTTTTGTTCACTGTTGTATCACTATGCCATTATTATAACATTCAATAAACAAATACTTGATAAATTCATGGATGAGGTAAGAAATATGGCAAATGCATATATACAGAGGAGGTGTGACAACATGGGAAGGTTTTGCTTTGAAAGGAGTTTATATACTACTCTGAAGGCACCTAAGAGGTTTATTTTATTTTTTGTAATGTTAAACAGTAGAGGAGGCAGCATCATAAGAAGTGCATAACCCACGACTTTTTTTTTGTCTTTTGTCTTTGAAACTACAGTTCGAGATGGTTTTAAACTCACACTGTAGCCAAAGCAGGTCTCGAACTCATAGAAATCCTCCTCCTTCAACTTCCCAAGCACTGGGATTATAGGAATGTGCTACCACATCCAGCCCAGGAGGATACTATTTTATGTTTGTTGCAGAAGAACTAATCACAATTTAGCCATACATTTTACTTATTTCCTTCAGTCTTCCAAAATGAGTGGGAGATAATTGGGCAGATGTAAGTATTCATTAGTTATGTTGTTTGCTTATCTAGTAAATGGCATGCTGTTGGGTTTTCTCTTTTGGAAATTAGTTTTACTCTGTGCTCTCATCTTCAGGATTGAGGCAGGATGAGGGGTAGAAGGGAAATGGTAAAATTATCTTTAAGGAAAACGGAGCTCATCCTCTGCTTTGTGATCTGTAAAGGTATCTTTCCATCTAGCCCAGGAAATCAGAGTCCTTTAAAGAAAAAATAGGGGTAATATCTGACATCCTAGTTTGATTTTACCTTTCTGTGACTTGTACCCTCTGAACTTTTACTGGGTTTCCTTTTAAAATTATAACTCCTTTACCTCTCTCTGCATCTCCTCCACCAGAGACAGCTCTGTACTTTTTTTCTGTTTGCCAAATTGGAAATCCTTAACCTCAGAACAGCCTCTTCCACCCATGAGAAAAAGACTCAAATTTTTACTAGGAATACGTGTATCAGGCGAGAGAAAAAGAAGCACAAAACAATGAAGTATGGCTAATATACCTTTAAAAACAAAAAGACCCAAGAGCATCAGACAGCTGGGACTTTGATAGATTGAGCAGCAAAACTAGGAAGCCAGGTCCCTAGGTTCTAAAGAAGTTGGGTAGTTGGTGTCTTAAGTCCTTGAGAACAGTGACCAGGTGCCTTACTCCTGAGGCACTGAGATGAATGGAGAGAAAAACTAGTTCAGAGAGTTTCCTAATGGCAGTGGACAAGAGGACCAGTATGTGAGACAGTAACCTTAATGTTTTAGTAACTTCAAATTTCAGACACCATGAGATCAAGCTGAGGTTTTATTTACAGTTCCCTGGGAAGTCTTACAGAAGAGAAGCCATCATTATTGCTTTAGGGTTATTGCCAGAGGAAAGACTGCAGTCTTCTACTACCAGGTTGGAAGTCCAGCTTAAAGCTTGTCATTAGACCCTAGTTTGTCAGCCCTATGTCTCTGCAAAAGGCTGTCACTAATTTCTGCAAAGCACCATCCAGCTTTGCTCTTTGTCCACCTGGCCACTTTTGCCAGCCCATGCTGTAATTTCTCTCTGCCTAGGTCGGTGTTGTGTTACTGTATTCCCCACCCTTGCTTCCTCTGTGCAAGAACAAGGTATTAAACTAGTTTTAGATTTAAATCCTCTTCTACCCCGGGTTGTGGTACAAGGATCTAGTTTCCCCCAAATTATCATTTATTTCTTGCCAGGACCAGCCCGGCTTCTTTTGCATCCAGTAATGTAAAGACCCACTTCCAGCGTCCCAGATGACATCACAACTCACTAGGTTCTTAGCCCATGAATGTTCAAGGGTCATTTTTGAGATACTTTGCATTTTCTTCTGCTGTATCTGTTGGTATTTTTCTGGGCCTTGGCAACAGGGAGAAGACAGCAAGGAGTAAGACAAAAGGCAGAGAGGAGATGGCCCATAGCTCATGCCCAGGGTTAGCAAGAAGGCCTATAAAGACGCAGTAAGGGCGGGTGGACTACTTTTTCTCTCAAGCCCCACTGCGGAAGGATATGGCTTTATTCATGCGTGGCGCTACTCGAAGCCGGAACTCGTTAGTGGGCGGGGCCACCGTGACTCCGGCTGTGGCGTAGAAGGATCCAGGGCTTGGGGATTTTCTGGCGGGTGCAGCGGTTCCGGCCGGGTTTCTTCTCCCCTAGACTATTTCTTGGAATGTGATTTGTTCCCCAGGAGCCCATCTATCTCTATCACCGTTTGTGGCGTCAGCTGGCTCAATACCTGGAAGAGGCAAGGTGGTGGACAGGGCAGGCTCTACTGAGCCACTGAGGCTTGGAGCTCGAGGATCCAGGGAAGCACCACAGTGGGAATGGAAGGAAAGCAGTCTCAGCTGCGCTCCCTTCCAGTCCTTGTATCCTGGGCCTTTCACAGAGAAAGTGAAGATTGCGTAGCAGCTGACCTCAGGGGCATTCTGAGTTGGACAGCACAGCCTTTACTCCTGGGGCAGGAGGTAGAGATGGGTTCTGCCTCTTGAGACCCCAGCTTACCTGTAGGGCGCCCAGGTGTTCCATCAGTTGCTCTGCACTTGACACTCCTAGCAGGACCGAGCTGACACCCTCACTGCGGAGACACCAGGCTGTAACCAGAGGAGGAAAAGAAACCTCATGGGAGCAGTGAGCACACAGACATCAGAAGTGGCCTCAGAAGAACAAGGTTCTCTCTAGGGACAGCCTTAGATAGGTTTGGGAAATCTTGATGGGAGACAGGAGCCCTTGAAGTGCCCAGGACCAGCAGTATCTTACCAATAGCAAGCTGGGCTACAGTGCACCTTAGCTGGTGGGCAATGGGAAGAAGGTCCATGACTTTGGCTTGTTGCTTCTTGCCATCCTCACTCTGCATTTTATCCTTGAGCCACTGGTAGCCCTGGATGCCAAGGAGAATCAGCAAAAGGCCATCACACACAGCAGTCCATATAGCCTGGCCTTGCCATCCAGAGCCCCCATATTTCACCTTGATGGTAGCCTTGCAGGTATCTGGGACTTGCCCATCATACTTGCTGGTAATGAGTCCACAGGCCAGAGGAGACCAAGTGACTGAGCCAACTCCTAAGAGAAAAAGGAGTAGGTATGGAAAAGGGACCTAGGCCATGGAGGAGATAGGCGAAGGGAAGACGTAAGGTAAGGATGAGAAGCTGCATACCAATCTTGTGGTAGAGTTCAGGCAGCTGCATCTCCACCTTCTCCCTCTGAAACAGGTGATGCTCTGCTTGTTCACACACAGGAGGAATTAGGTTGAACTGTCTGGCCATGGAGTAGGCCTCCTGGGTTGGGGTGGAGAGGAGACTAGGGTTAGAGTATTCCTTTCTCCTTCCCCCAGTGTGGTGGGGCTTGAAGTGGTCATGTAAAAAGTGAGAGTTGGGTCTGGGGCTTCGGCTGGGGCTGGGGAGATTGGTCGGAAGAATAAGTGCTTGCCTGGCAAACGCAAGGACCTGAGTTCAATCCCCAGTTCAGCCAAAAAAAAAAAAAAAATGCCAGTTGCGGGACAGGGCAAGTGGGGTCACATACTCACCATGATTTCTGCAGCCCCCCATCGGGATGTCCCCCAGTATAGGGCTAGGCCCTGGTTGATGACATAGGTCATGGCTCGCACAATCTCTAGGCACACAGGAAAAGGACAGCCTCACTCTCAGAGCCCTGGCATTTAAGAGTCTAGATCTACAGACCTATGCCCACCCAGCTGAGACTCTAGGTGTCTTTGTGCAGCCAGAAAAGTTTGGATCTGTTCTTTGCTTCTTAAGTCCAAGGGTCTGAACCTCTGCCGTAGAGCACAGGAGGTCTTGGGGGTACAGCTGACTTCCTGCTGAGGGTTTGAGGAAATGCCCAGTTTTGAAGGGCTGTCAGTTTGGGGGTGTTGCTTTTACCCTCCATAGGGCTGTTAGGGTCTGAGCGATTGGCAAAGACTATGTCCACATATCCCAGCTGGAGGCGCTCCAGGGATCCTCGCAAGCCTGGAAGTGGGTGTGAACAGAAAGGTAAGAACCTCAATTTCAGCTCACTAAATTTAAACTTTACTCCTTTGACATGGCATGGCCACCAAAATTCTCCAGGTCAGAGCTTCAGAAAGTGTTCCCAGCTCCTCTGGTATCCATGCCTAGCCACCCAGGTTTTTAACCCCCAAATCTTACCTTCAATGATGTGTTTTCGACTTAAGCCTCGCTCAGTTTCTGCTCTGTAGGAAAAAAAGATGTCAAAGATGAGTGTGACAAAGATAGGACACCAGGGCTGGAGCCATGAGGAACTGAGATGCCAGGTCAGCAGCAAGACCTGGGTCTCCACTCAACCCACATATAACTTCACACTTAGTTGATTGGTTGTATTGAAGATTAAACCCAGCAAGAACTTTTACACATCCCAACCTTATTTTTTATTTTGAGATAATCTCACTAAGTTTCTCAGGCTGGACCCATCCTCCCACCTCAGCTTCCCAAAGTGTGGGGATTACAGATATGTACCACCACACCCAGCTCACACACATTTTTGCAGGTCTTCTCAATTGTAACAGGGCAGCCACTTACTGTCCTCCCCAAAAAATCTTGGTGGTGATAACATAACTTGATCTCCTAGAGGGGAAAAAAATGGGAGAACCAGCGACAGGAAGAATTGTGGGTGATTATGTCTTCAACAAACCCCTAAAAGTCTCACCTCCAACCTTTGCGCTTGAGGATGTTGCCTAAGGTCCTTTCAGCCCTGGAAGAAAGATGCAAAGGCACTGACCCCTCCAAGGTAGATTGGTTCTTTCCCTTCCTCTTCACCTTTTTGTCTCTTATAAAATAGAGCTAAAACTAGGAATCCAACTGGGTTCTCAGTTCTATCTTGGACTAAATAAAAGGGATTCCTGGAGCTAGGGTATAGTCATATAATTACATTCACTCTTATTCCCCTAGTACTGGGAGTTAAACCCAGTGCCTTCACACCAAGCTATATCCCCAGCCCTTTCTTATTTTTTATTTTGAGACAAAGTCTCACTAAGTTGCCCAGGTTGGAGTCAAACATCCTCCTGCCTCAGCCTCCCAGGGATTATAGGCATGTACTACTCCCAGCTTCATTCATTCATTTATTCAGTGAATATCTGCTGTGCATCAACTTTGTGCCAAGGCCTATTGTGTGTAGTGCTAAAAGGACAGAGTAGGCTGGCCAGAGAGGGGCAGATTAGTGAAAACTGGGAAGACACTGCTTTGTCTGGTTTCAACTGTCTGGGTTATCCTTTCTCTTCTCTGAGCTTCAGCAGAATCCCATCTATCAGACTAAGATCAGCTTGGATTCCACTCCCTCCATAAAATGTTCTGATTACAGCACTTATAAAATAGATTCCTCAGTTCTTGAGCATCCTATTTGTAATTATGAGCTAACTTGTGACAAGTCTAAATCTGTTATGAAGGAGTTGTACTGAAATGTTTTCTATATTTAATTTTGTAAAGCTTTTTTGTTTAACCACTTAATATGTATACTCAGCCCAACCCCCATATTGGAGCTTGAACCCAGGACTTTGTATGCACTAGGCAAGCACTCTACTATTGGAACTATAACCCCAGCCATTTTATTTTATTTTATGACATGGTCTCCATAAATTACCCATGCTGGCCTTGAACTTGGAATCCTCTTGCCTCAGCCTTCCAAGTAGCTGGGATCACAGGCTTGTGGCATTACACTTGGGCAGAATGTACTTTTTTGAGAGCATGTTGATTTCATACCATAAAGAGTATCTGTTCTGTGCTAGGAGGTACTTGGAAAAACAAAGACAAGTTCCATGAAGGGAGAAGTCTGGATCCAGCAGCAAATATAGGTCCATAACTTAGTAAATAACTGTGTGCCAGAAGGCAGTATAAAGTACAACAAAAGTTTATACAGCTGGTGACTAACTTTGGGAAGGTGGGCAAAGGCTTCTTGGAAGTTCTTGGAGGAGCTGATTTTGAAGCCATTCTTGAAGATGAGCAGAAATGTTTGCCAGATAGAGAAGAGGTGGGGTTCATTAGCCTAAGTTTTGGCTCCTAGTAGGAAGTCATAAGTGTGTGGTATGGGATGGTATGTTTTTAAATCCAGCTTTGCAATCCCCAAATAATTGTATGTATTTGATGCCCAGACTTCTTTAATGTGACTATGTAATATGCCTGTTGATCCCTAAACCAGAGAAGAACTGATATTGGGACTACACTCCCACAATGCTTTAGGGACCCCATAAACTGAAAGGATGGACCTTAAGTGTTCCCAGAAGCCAGGTGTGTTGGGGCATGCCTGTAGTCCCAGCACTTGGGAGGCTGAGGCAGGAGGATAAGTGCAAGTTCGAGACCAGCCTGGGCTACAAAAGTGAGTTCAAGGCCAGCCTGAACTGCATGGTGAGACCCTGTTTTAAAAAAGACAAAAAAAAATTTTTTTGCCAGAATTCCAAGGATTCTTTTGAGGAAAAAAAAAAAAATCCCTAATGTTTACTCATCCCTCCAAATGTAAGAGCACTTTCACCCCAGTCCTTACTTTCCTGCTGCATACACTTCGGTGGTGTCAAACAGGTTTATGCCATGCTCATAGGCTACTGTCAGCACATCCTCTGCTGTCTAGGGAGGTGAAAAAAAAAGTTGAACATCAACCACTGCCCCTCTTGTCACCACCCCTTGCTGCACTCTAACCCATGGCACTTCAGCCCTGATTTCCATATTCTTTCCCTTTCCTCCATCCTCCAGCTTCAGCTCTTTCATTCCCCCATGCTTGTTGTCCAAACCCCTTTCCAGGTCCACTTTTCATTTTTCTAATTTTCTTCCCACCCGTGCACCCACCCTGCTTCTAGAACCCATCACTTATACCTCATCTGAGATCTGAGAACCAAATGTGACCCAGGTACCTGCAGAAGAAGAGCCAGGTACATGAGAAGTTGGGAGCCATACTATGAAAGAATCCCCCCTTCTTTTAATTATTAATCTGACTCACCCAGGCCAAGACAGGATACCCGAAGACCGGACTTTCCCAGGTTCCTGTAGGATACAGAAGCAGTGGGAAAGATTGGAGCCTCAACTGGGGATGTAGGGTATTGGCCCCCATCTCCTTTCTTTCCAGTCTGAGAAGCTCTCAGGTTGTCTCAGTCCAAAGAAACTAGATCTAGGCTTTCTACAGGATTGGGTGGTACTATCCCTGTAGCAGAGGCCTTAGAAATAGTGCTGAAAGAACAACTGAACAGATAAGTGATTATTTCTGTGGAGCCTCTGTCCACTGCCTCTTCTCCTATGACACTGAAGATGTGCTGTCTGTATTCTGACTGAGATCTTGTCTCTGCTTCAGTTATCTCTGGGGTATGTGCAATAGGGAGTTTTCAGGAGTGTGGCTGAGTGTGATGAGTTTGTAAGAATAGATGTTCAATCAGAGAATGCCACATTAAAAGGTGAAACCAGAGTGGAAAGTAAATCAAGTTCAGGCACTCAAGATAGGCAAGGGTTGCTGACTAGGTAAGTGTCCAGCAAAGAAGAGCTGGAGGGAAGCGTGACAGGAAGGTCTTGTCTTCTCCTCTCCCTCCTGTTAGCTTGTGAAGACTGTCTCTGAAGGAGAGTCCCCTCCTCCCAAAGTCCACCACCCAAGTAGTCAGCTCAGTTTCCTAATCAGGGTTGCCACACGGAGGGAATCACCTTCTTTAGGTGACAAAGCCAGGTCAGAATAGCCACTTAGCTTACCACCAAGCTGCAGCCCCTCCTCTTCCCCTGTCTGGGAGTTCTGAGAGCCCCTGGCTCAGTTATCTATCTGAGATAAAGACACATTTCCACTAACCCTCCCCACCCAGCCCATCCCTCTCTCTGCATAGGGATGAAAGATGTGGCCCAGCCTTCCCACAGACCCCTTTCCCCTCCTCTCCCTGCTCCCACCCGGGAGACCAGGAGCTCAGGTAAGGTAGGGGCAGAATCTGGGTCAGGTGCCCTAGCAGGCCAGAGAAAGCCGTTTGTCTTCTCAGCCTAGGACGCCGACCCAAGGACATTACATTGGGGCGCAGATTGGAATTTCCATGGGTCCCCCGCCTGCCTAGCAATGTGGGAGGAAGCTCAGAGGCATCCTCTGGATCAGAAGGATTCAGTCAATGTTGGTAAACTTGATCTCAGTCAGGGGTATTGAGAAGACTGAGGGAGGGACTAAGTTGGGAAGTGCCGGTGACCCAAGAGATGGAAAGAACAGGGATCTTTTTTAGCGAAGTGTGAAGGGGTCTTGACGGCCATCTCGGGAAGCTTCAGGGGTCCCAAAAGAGGAGTGGATGGGAGGGCTGCCCGGCCACCCCATACCTGTATTTCATGCCAGTGCCTCGGCCTGTGCTCTCACGGAGGGCCCCAGCAGGCGATGGGGATCGTGGAACCAGCGCAGCTCGGGCCTTGGGACCCGACCCTCCACCCCCCGGAGGGTTCCCATGCCCCGCGCCGCCGCCTGGCCCACCGTTACCGCCCCCGGGGCCGGGCCGGGGTCCGCATAGACGGTCCTCACTGCTCCGGCTGCGAAGGTTCTGCTCGGTACACGCGATAGACACCTGCATGCCAACTAGCCAGGGAGGGGGCTCTGAGGGGTCAGGGAAGCCCGAGGGTGGACACCCTGGGTGGTGGTGGATAGTGGGGCGATCCCTGGGAAAGCAGGAAGGCTGAGGAAGCTGCGGTGGGAGCCGCCAGACAGGCTTGGGCCCGCGGGGGCGGGCTGTGGGAGGTCGCGGGCTTTGCAGCGGTGAGGGAGCAATACTGGGAGCGTCAGGGGCAGAGATTTTCAGATATCGGGGGCACTGGGTGCAAAGGATAAGAGGAGGGATGGATGAGGGTAAAGACTGAGGGCGGTCTTCAGAGGGTAGGGACCCAGGGAGTAGAGGTCGATGGGAGAGGGATGCCACTTCAGCCCAAACCGCAGTGGGACCCGCTGGGCTCACAGCAGCGTTGGCAGCGGGCCCAGCTCATCAACATGCAGGCACCGCCCTCTCATTTACATAGAACAGGCCACCTCCCAGCCCAAACTGCAGCTTATCTGCCTAAACTCCTGCCGAGGTTCCGAGGCTAGAAGACTCCAGGGAAAGCTGGTCTCCCAAAGCCTCTCGAGTGAAAATGGATCTCCCAGCGTGTTTCTTTACACCCTGTGTGTCTGGCAACCTCATCACTGCCCAGTGGCTCTCAGTCGGCAGCGATTTTATAACCCACGAAACGTGACAAAATTTGGAGATATTCTGATTGCCACACTTGGGTTACTCATAGCATGAGGAAGAATGTATTATACTTACCAAGTGGCAGCAAAAATTGCTACTAAAATTCTACAAAACAATAAAGAATTACTCAGCTCAGAATGTCAACAATACAGCTTTTGCAAAATCCATTGGCAAAACCCCTTTTCAGACTTTGGAGGGGCATGGCCAGCTTTACTGTGGGGCAGAACCTAAAGGACCCAGTCAAAGTGACACATTCAGGTTTCAGAGGATGACAAAAAGTTTATTCTCTATTCTGTGCTTCCTGAAGCATCAACTAGGGTATAAAACCAGAGACCAGGTCTGGATTGGGAATGTAGGGACTTCTGGGAGTAGGGTAGAGGAGAAAACCTTAGGCTGATGCTCTGGGAGAGGGCTTGCTAGAAGGGCTTATAGTATCTTCAGAGGCAAGTTAGGGAGGGCCTCAGGTCACAAATTCTTCTGACAGTTGAGGTAGTATACTTTAGCCAGCTCGGGCAGAGAAGAAGGACAGAGAGCGGACATAGGAGTCTAGCCTGGAGCGGAAGAGCTCACTTTGTACAGTTTGGCCCAGAGGACACAGGGGATTCTTCACCACCAGTTCCACGTACAGCTGTGGGGAGGAAGTGTGTAAAAACTGGGATTTGCAACATTTTCAACTTAGTTTGACCTCAGGACTATAGTATGACTACACAAAGAACCAGGGCTGACAGGCAAGTTTTCCCTTAGGAGAAACTGGTGGTGGGAGTTTTTAACAATTTAAAGATTTCCACAAAAAGTATGAGTTCAATAGAAATATTACTCAGTAGGATTAGGGGAGAAAATCTGAGGGACTCTTTGGCTTCTCAATATGGTAAGATACTATGATGGAAGCATCCCAGGCTGACACTAACCGCACTGTAGATGTGGTGTAGCACATCTCGGATGGGTCCCACACCCAAATCAGTATTCATGACAACCTTGATCCCAGTGGGTGTCTCGTAGTAATGGAGTTTGTAACGGCTAGTTTGGAAGGCCAGGAAACCGTCCTTCCTGCAAAGATGTTAAAGATGGGTGTTAAAGATGAGAGTGGATAGCTGGGCGTGGTGGCGCATGCCTGTAATCCCAGCACTCGGGAGGCTGAGACAGGAGGACTGGTGCGAGTTTGAGACCAGCCTGGGCTACAAAAGTGAGCTCAAGGCCAGCCAGAACTGCACAGTGAGACCCTGACTCAAAAAGACAAATAAATAAATAAATAAATAAATAAATAAATAAATAAATAAATAAATAGAAATTAAAAAAAGAGTGGAATCTCTCCCAAAGAAACTTTTTTTGGGGGTCTTTTTGAAACAGGATCTCACTATGAAGTTTAGGCTGCCCTAAACTTCTGTAGCCCAGGCTGGTCTTGAATTCCCATTAATCCTCCTGGCTCAACCTCCCAAGTGCTGGGATTTATAGGCATGCACCACTATGCCCAGCCACAAAAAAAAAAAAAAAAAAAAAAAAACCATTTTGAATCCTCTCAAGGTCACCTTCCTTTTCACTGCTGGCTAAATAGTCCAGCTGATTAAAGCACCTGCAAGCAGGCACAGGGGCTGGGGATTCGATCCCCAGGCCTACCCTGTCCCCAGAGTGCACTGAGAGGGCAACTGAGACTGGGCTGGTGGCACTCTTGTAGTCCCCGGTACTTGGGAGGCTGTAAACAGGCGGATCTCTATGAGTCTGACCTAGTAGTTAGACTCTAACCCCCCTCTCCCTCCAAAAAACCCTTCCTTTTCATTTAAACACATAGCCTGTAGGAGCCTCGAAGAGTAAAGATTTCCTCCCATCTTAAAGCAGGGTCTTGCTATGTAGCCTAGGCCGGATTTGAATTTTCTATGTAGCTAGGCTGGCCTGAACTCACAGCAGTCCTCCTGCTTCAGTGCTGGGATTAAAGCATGTGCCACCATACCTGGATAAACCTCCCGTCTTTACCCCTCAATTCAGCCCTGGCCCTCAACCTCTTTACTTCCAGACTTCCTATCGCTCCTCCTCACAGCTTTGGTGCTCTCGATAAGACACAGCCTTTCCCCTCCCCTCTCTGGGGGCCAGTGTCCCTTCCACTCCAGAAAAGACCTTCCAAATTCCAAAGGCTAGCCTTCCTCTCAACATCACGAACATGGCGTACATGTCTAGCGGGGACATCTTACTGACAAACGAGCGGATAGAGAAGAGCATCCCGTACATCAGCTTGAACTCCTGGAAGGAGAGGGACAGAATTAGGTCTCAGTTGTTGGGACATAGGGTTGGGAGTACGAACAAGTCGCGATTTAGAGAAGAGGGATAGCTGGGGTAGAGTGTTTTTGGAGATGCGAGGTCACCCGAGTTACACTGGGGCCCTCTCGTCACCTCCTCCTTGGGAATCCCTGCTTGCTTCTTGCGGTGCCACTCGCTGTAGTGAAGACATACTCCATTCCGGTCAAATAGATACAGGTTATGGACAGTCATCTGCAGGACAGGAAATGTGAGCCTCGCTCCAGGACCACCTCGATTCTGCAGGCTACGGTTCTTGGTCCCAGATACCTCCAACCAGGTGGGGACCCCACCGCTGGACTCACCGGAATTATTTCGGGCGCTGGAGATGAGCCACTTCCGGTTTCCGAAGAGTCCCGCCCCTCTGAGTCTCCAAATTGCAACCGCGGGGCAGTAACACCGCCCTTGTGTTAGGCTCCGCCTCCCTCCCTCAACCAATCTGTGGCTGCTGGGGCCGCGCAAGCGCGCTCGGGCTTCCAGGTCTTCCGATGCTGGAGTGCTGCGACTAAAGCTTGGTCTCGCGGGCGGGTGACATCATCCATGCTGCAGGGGCGGGGTGGTGGGCGGGACGCTACCAACGGTTTTCGGAGTAGGCTGCTGCATGCTCAGGGGCTGGGGGCGTTCTTTGTGTTTCCTGCCCAGGGGAGGGGGCTATCCTCTTGGTAAACTCGGGGCTGAGCGTTGGCGGTATGGGGAGTAATAGGAACAGGGTGGTCGTGGTAGAGATTTCAGAGTAGGCTAGAGGGCGACGTACTTACGGCAGACGTCTTGAAGGTGTGACTGAGGGCTCACAAGGTTTTTTCGGAGGTAGTGAGGGTGACTTGGCTTTCGTGTCAGTTTGGAGGGAGTATAGGAGGAATTTGAGAAAGCGCAGGAGGGTAGGACGGGACTTGAGTCGCTGCCCGTCTTGCCAGAGGAACCAGTTGAGGGACAGATACTGAGGTTCTTTTTCAGTTTGCACGTTCTGGGCATGGAAAGTAAAGAGCTCAGTGGGCCAGGCAAAGCCAGTGCCAAAGATAACCTGCAGCTTCCAGCACTCTAGGTACTTTTAAGAACTGTACTTCAATGCCCCTTCTCCCACCAAGTAGGTTTTTGGTCTGAGCTCTCTCTGTATTGCTTCTTCTTCCACTGTTCACAGGAACCGAGAAAAGGAATGCCTTTGCTCTTTCCAGGGCCTCTGGAACCAGGAGAGAGCTTTCCTTTAACCAGAAAGCCGTGGTATCTTTATTCACCAAGGTTGCACAAAGGATCTTCCCCTGTTCTCCCAAAACTTTCTCTGTGAACTTGATCCCTGGACTCTCCTAAAGCTGAACCAGGTTCCCAGCTTTCTGCTCTCTCCAGTTGTCCTCTCCCTGTACTCATGGCCACATCAGCTGCCAGTTCCAGTTCACCTCTTCAGGCAGAGGATCTCCTGAGTGAGTCATCAGAACCCCCAGGACTGAACCAAGTGTCCTCTGAGGTTACCTCCCAGCTCTATACTTCTTTGCACCTTAGTCGTCAGGCAGAGGCCACTGCAAGGGCTCAGCTGTATTTAGCCTCTGCCTCCTCACCTCCACCTGAGGCCTTAGATGGCCTGGCCCAAGAACTGAGTCGCAGCTTGTCAGCTGGATTGGAGAACAACTTGAAGAAAAAGGTGAGGGAGGTGTGTCTTAGGTGCCTCTAGTGTACTAAATACATATATGAGAGTCTAGGGGTTGCAAGTTATCTGTGCTGGGATTTCAATGGTTTCTTGATGAATCTAAATTTCTTTTTGGCTGTAGTAAAATATATTTCTGAAGACATGTTTGTGAGGGAACAAGTGATCCGGAACATGATAATTTTGAGAATTATGAGACTTTTGCTGTTGTTGTTCAGAGACAACAGTGCTTTAGGATAGTTTGCTGTCCTGTGATTGGGATCTGGGCGCTGGAAATGAGGATTAGTTGTTGGGTTTTTTTGTTTGTTTTTTTGTTTTTTTGGTGGTTCTAGCGGGGAGGGGACAAGATACTTAAAGATAACACCAAAATATGCTAAAAATTCTTCCAGTTTATAATTGTTCTTGAGTATGTTGTTCAAAACTTGTCATGCAAATCATAACATGGTCTAATCAATTAAAAATATTAGAGCAAAAATATTTGTCTTGGATAAAAAAGGTGTTAACATGAATCTGCTAACTACTTACTACAGTGATAGCAAACTTTAAAACTTTCAGTGATTAAAAATAGCCTGCTGCAGCACACATGCCATAGATTTGTCACCAGTGGATTAGGACTTCTAGAGTTTTAAAGCACGATAACCATGGGCTACGCAGCATTTAGTCTGGGCATTTGCTCTTTAATTTTCCAGAATTTCCACTTACCCATTTTACTTACTTGTACTTTTCTGGCTTCTATAGGCATTTGAGTTTCTGAGTCAAGATTAAGACATTCTTTATTGGATCTCTTTCCATTTTGTAGTCTTCCCTGGTGAAAGAGTCAAAATATGCTGGCAGTAGATAGACTAAATTATACCAGTTGCATCTGATTTCCTTGTTTGATTTTTTTTCTCCTCCCAGGATGGTTCTAAACATATCTTTGAGATGGAAAGTGTTCGGGGTCAACTCCAAACCATGCTCCAAACTTCACGTGATGCAGCCTATCGTGAGTAAGCCCATCCCCTGGTGCTGTGAAGAACTTAGATGCAAGGGGTGGAGCACAATGGAGAGAAGCCTAGAAGGAAACTAGACCTCTGAAACTGGTTTTAGGAGAAAAGGCATCCATTCTTTGGGAGCCAAATTGGGGAGGAGAAGAGAAAGGAAGGTAGTCTCCTTTCTTCTCTTTCAAATGATGGTTGTTCCTATCTTTATCTGACTCTAGCTATGGGGTCCCTTGGGCTGTCTGTAGGGGACCCCCTCACTACAGGTGCTGGCTTAGAGAAGCAGGAAGAGGAATCCTTTGACAGTGACAGCACAGCTACCTTGCTCAAGTGAGTTCTCTTTGGGTATTTTCTTATTTTTTCTGGTACTGAGAATTGAACTCAGGCCCTTGCGCTTGCCAGGCAAGCGCTTCTTCTACTGGGCTATCTCCCCAGCCCCTCTTTGGATATTTTCTTGGAAATATGGGTGTTCTAGTTTTTAGTTCTCTTTTGACTACTGTGTACGTTTTAGGGAAGTAAGTTTGTCACTTAGCTTTTAATTTCTATCATTTCTTTCCTGTTTTCTAACACCTTTATTCCTTCCATATCCTAAGTGGGCAACAATCTGCCCACTACTTGGCTTTCTCTCAACCTTGGTCCTTTTTCCCCTGGGATAGTTAACTTGTTTTTACTGAGACTACTACTGCAGGGAGTGTGGTATGGACGAAGGGGCATTGTAAAATCAATCACAGGCGTATGTGCTATTTATGGTTTTAGAACTATCTAGCTTTATCATTTGGGGCACATCTCTTACCCTTTCTGGATCTTAGTTTCCTTATTTGTAAAATGTCATAGTAAAACTAAAGATCTTAAAAGTGTTTCTGACTAACATTCTGTATCTCGTTTGCTCAGCACCCGGCTCCTGCAAGACTTATCTTCATCCAGTTCAGCACAAGCTTTGGAGGACTTGTTTCCCCGATATACCCGCCTTCGTCCAGGGCTCCCAATTAATCCCCCAGATTTTCAAGGGCTAAAAGATGCACTAGATTCAGAGCATACTCGTCGTAAGGTGAGATAGAAAAGCTTCCTTCTAAAAGCTGGAAAGATTAGAAAAGGAACTTGGGTGCTGAAAAGGCTAAGAGTTACAAGCCTGAAAGCTGAGACTTTGCTCAAGTGTTCCTTCAGGGAGTCCCTTTTTGATCATCCTGTGTAAAGTGATGCCACTTCCCCTCAAAATAGCTACTCAGATCCCCTTCTGATTCCCTTCATACAGCTTCTCAATCTTAGACATATTCTTTGTTCTCCCATTTAAACTCTAAATTCTTCAAGGGTCAACAGCTTGTCCTATTCATTGGATCCCTATGGTCCAGAAGAGTGATGGTGACCTTTCAGAGCTTTCAATGATATGCACATCCTGCTGTGACAACACCGCTGATCTAGCATGTACTCAATGCATAGAAACACCGCATACATATTTGTTAAATGGACATTGAACTTTGCTGGCTTCTGCAGTGCTCTATAGCTACTGATAACATGATAAGCCTTATTTCCATGAGCTTTAGCCTTAATATCTGAAAGGGACAGAGATAGACAAGGACATGGAAAAGTCAGAATCTCTAGTTGTCATTTTTTTTAAATTTTAATGTATTTGGTACAGGGTCTCACTATGCTGCTTGAACTCATAGTGATCCTCCTGCTCTCAGCCTCCCAAGCACTGGGATTACTGGCATATGCCACTGTACCAGGACTTGGTCACACTCCACCCTAGTGCTCTGGGGTGGGTGGGCCTGGCATGGCATGCGGTACCGTGGATCAAACCCTGATCCCTGAGCTTGCCTAAGCAGGTACTTAGCCCACAGAGCTATATTGTTGGCCCTATTGTCATTTTTGGAACTCTCTCCCTATGTTTAAAATGGCTTGGGCGGGAATGAAGGGCTTTCCTTTTATTATTGCCTTGTTAAATCATTGTATTCCACGAGCTCCTTAATGCAAGAGTAACTTCCCACACACTGTAGTGTCAATAGCTGCACTTCTGCCAAAACACTTGGGAGATTTTTTCTCAGGATTCTAGGAAAGGGAGCAGTCTAGAATATAAGTACCTATTTCCTGAGAAGGTAGAGGAAGGCATTGGAAGTCTTGGGCCTCATATTCCTATTCAAGCATTCATGGCCCTTGGGCCTGGCAGGATGGCTCAGTGGTCTAAAGCGCCTGCTTAAGAAAGCTTTCGCAGCTGCAGGGACCACGGTTGATCCCTGGCACCACATGCTGTGCCAGCCCTGCCCTCAGGGCAGGCTGAGCCAGCCATAAAAGTAAATAAATAAACAAAAGTTCTGAAACAAGAATAAATAAATAAATAAACAGTGTGTAATTTCTAAAAAAAGAATTCATGGTTCTCCCTCTCTAAACCTATTCTCTTCTTGGAACCCAGCCCCTTTTTCCCTTAAAGAAGCTAAAAAGTTTAGTGCTATGGTCAGATTAAGGATGAGAAAGACCCAGACTCCTTACCCTTCTTTCCAGCATTGTGAGCGTCACATTCAGAGCCTGCAGACCCGTGTGCTAGAGCTGCAGCAACAGTTGGCTGTGGCTGTCGCTGCTGACCGCAAAAAGGATATCATGATTGAACAACTGGACAAGGTGCCAGGGTAGCAAGGGGGGTGAGTCTCTCAAAGAGAGGCTTAAGGAGTAGTAAATGAGGGGAGATTAGGGTTTATTTCCTTGTACATGCAAAGATCTGGGATATGGAATGGGCTTAGTAACTGTTGGGAGAAAGTTGCTATGGACTTTGCCCCTTTGGATAAAAAGGGGGCAAAAAGTTATTTGGAAATTTCACCTGATTTATCTTTCTGGAGACCCTCGCTCGAGTGGTGGAGGGCTGGAATCGGCATGAGGCTGAGCGGACAGAAGTGCTTCGGGGACTACAAGAGGAACGCCAGGCTGCAGAACTCACCAGAAGCAAGCAGCAGGAAGTGGGTGACCTGGATCATATGGCATTAAAACTTAGGTTACAGATCTGTAGAAAATCAGAAATAGCTCTTGAATTAGGGTTCCAAACAGATTGACCTCTGTCTTACAGTAGCTGTCCTGACAGCTTTTCTTGTCCCTTTTTCCTTTCCTTTCACTATTGCTGCTATCAAATTTAAATTGTGGCTTTACAATTTTCTCCACAATATAGTTTTTTCTTTGGCCTCCAACTCATTTAGTTAACTCCAAAGTTTCAACTTTACATTGTTAATGATTTTTCAGTAGAGCATAAAGAAATTTTCCTCATTTCCTCTGTTCTATGTTCTTCCTGGAAGACAGTAACTCGCCTAGAACAAAGCCTTTCAGAGGCCATAGAGGCCCTAAATCGGGAGCAGGAAGGTGCCAGACTGCAGCAACAGGAAAGAGAGGCGCTGGTAAGAAGGCCAAGCTGGAATAGTCCTAGTGGGGGCTTTTACTTTTGGAAAGTGAGGGGCTATTGGAGGATTGTGGGAGTGTTACTGGTGTTTTTTAGAGCACTAGTTCTGCTGGATCTTATAGCTAAAAAAGGCTCTTCTGCCAAGCAACTTTGAGAGACTCTGAAAATTATATCCTCAATAAAATATTACTCAGGAATTAATTTTGTCTTTTCAGACAGGGTTTCACTATATAGTCCAGGCTGGCCTTGAATTCATTCTGTAGTGTATAGTATAGGCTTGCCTTAAACTTGCAGTGATAATTGCCTCAGCCTCCAAAGTGGAATTGTTTTAAAATATAGATTGTGAGACCCATCATATAGGGAATGAGGATGGAGGACAGAGGTTACTTTTTTGTTTGTTTTTGTTTATGCTGGGAATTGAACCCAGGGTCTTATACATGCCAAGCAAGCACTTTACCACTGAGACAAACCTCCAGTCCTCCTAGAGATTTTGATTCAGTAGTATGTGGTAGAGTTTGAAAATTTGTCTTTTCAGAAATTTCCTGGGTGATTTATTCATTCTGGTTTAGGAACTCTGGTCTAGGTTGTAATAAGGTGTGAGATCCCTTTGGGAAACTGAGGCAGGAGACTTGCAAGTTGAAGCCCCAGCCTGGGCAACTTAACAACATAGTGAAAAGTATCCCCAAAAGTATAGAGAGGCCTGGGGATGTAGCTCCATTTGAAGGCCTGAGTTCACTTTGTAGTACCATCATATAGCAAAGTAGGCATTGGAAGGTATGGGAAAAGATTCATGAAAATTTCTTACAGCTGAAATGAACCGATGATTATCCGTCAGAGTTGGTACCCAGGTGTGGAGCTTGGTGCTTGCATGATAACATGCTTTCTTCATGCAGACTGATGCCTGCGGTCTTCACAGGCTACATCCAACAGTGCTGATGGTGGTGTTCCTTGGCTTATTTCTAACTGTGTTGCAAGCTCTGCTAGTCTTTGTAGAATTTCTTTTCTTTTTTCTTATACAGGGTCTCACTATGTAGTCCAGGCTGGCCTTGAAATCACTATGTAGCCAGGCTGGCCTCAAATTCATTGTGATTCTCCTGCCTCAGCCTTCCAAGTGCTATGATTACAGGCCATAGAGTTTCTTTTGATGATGGTGATGATAGCTATTGTGTATTGAATATTTACTGTGTGCCAAACATTGTACCAAATGCTTTACATACACAGTTTACTTCTCACAAGCAGACCCTGTTCTATTTTATAGATAAACGATAAATGCCTAATAAACAATAGCTAGGGTAGTGACTAAAATTTAAACCTAAGTCCACCTAACTCTAAGACAACAACGAAGCGACCGGAAGCAGATAAAGCAGAAAACATATCAATAGCAAAACCATACACTGATGTACACAGGATGAATCAGATACTGGTCTTAAGAACCTTCAAGGGGTTCAGCATATTGATTATAGCACAATGTAATGCTAAAATTATGTTTGGAATACATGTCACTCTTGTCTTTTTGATATGTACAGCTCCTTGTGTAAACTCAGTTACTGTCATTCTATCAAGAGTAGTACTTGAAAATAAGAGACTGGGCCAAATACCATATTCTTGAAAGGGTACAATTTTGTATTTCCATGAATTTCCAAATATTTGTGTCAAAATTGTGTAACTGCTTATATCACATTGTATGGAAAGTTATTAGAATATCAATGATGGCCAGAAAATATAATTTCCAAGCTAAGTCAAAGATATTTTTTTTCAATTCTTTTATTGTTTAAATTTAACAATGGTGATATTACATATTTTCATCATCGGATCAGTTTAGATTAATACATATAGGTATATAAGATTGATCAAACAACTAAACATTAACCTTTCTAAATCCACATTACTTTTTTTTTTCTTTTCCCCCTTTTTTTCTTTGAAAGTTGACATATTTCATATTGTCCTCACAATCATTCTATAGAGTGCAGTGTGTGGGCATGACCCACCTCCCTATTAATGTTGCATAGAAAAAAGAAAGAAAGAAAGAAAAAAAAACAGGAAAGAATATACTTCTCTTTGGACTAAAAGGAAGCAGATACATATACAATCAAAGGTTTTGCAATAGCAGTGTGCCACCAGTGAAGCTTGTGACGTTGGAGGCTATTGAATCTGAGCCTCCTAAAGCTCATCTCACCAATCTAGCTCATGGGCAGTTGTTTAATTTGTATCTTTTGCTGTGCAGTGGCAGAGAGCTGGTCAATTTCGCACTACCAAAAGAAAATGAAGCCAGGAGTGGTGGCGCACGCCTGTAATCCCAGCACTTGGGAGGCTGAGGCAGGAGGATCATTGTGAGTTCGAGACCAGCTTGGGCTACAAAAGTGAGCTCAAGACCAGCCTGAAGTGCATAGCGAGACCCTGTCTCAAAAAGAGGGGGGAAAAAAACAAAGGACAATGGAACTACTTTGACAAAAAACAAAAAAAAAAACATACAAACTTCATGTTCGCCCTAGCATTATTTAAAATAGTCGAGGTATGGCTATCAGAGAATGAATGAGTAAAGCAAATGGGGTACACGCGCTCATGAGGATCCTGTTCAGCCTCCACCAGGAGGGAAATTCTGTCACTCGTAACCATATGGATGACCTGGCAGACACGAAGTCAAGTAAGCCAAATGGTGAAAGTCAAATACGCGTAATTTCACTTGTACGTGGAATGTAGAAAAGTTAAAAATCACAGAAGGCAGTAAGGGGGCTGGAGAGATAGCTCTGTGGTACAAGTGACTGCTTGGCAAGTGTAGGGTTGTGAGTTCGAACCCTGGTCCCTTAAAAAAAAAAAAACAACAAAAAGGCAGTATGTTGGTAGGTGAGACCTATTATACAACATGATTTTAAATTAATAATCATGAATTACTTGAGCACTGCTGAAAATAGATTTTAAATGACTCATAAAAAACGTGAGGTGATATTAATTGGCTTGATGTACTCATTCCACAGCGGATACATACATCCAAACGTTGATTATAGTTCATTAACATCTGCTGTACACTTGTTCATTTAAAATATAAAAAGCAAATAATTGAAAACTCGTGTGGGGAAAATGTTTAAAAATCTGACAATTCCTAGCTTTTAGAACTTGTAGAACAGGCTAGGGGCTTGGGTGCTGTGTCAGTCACTTTTCCTTCACTGGGACAAAATACCGGATGCCCACAGCATGAAGGAGCAGAGGTTATCTGGGCCCAGAGGTTCAGTGGGTTGGGTTCATGGCCAACAGCCTCTGAGGCAGAAAAAGCCTGGTGAAAAGGGTTGGCTGATCAGAGCAGGTCATGTGACAACCAGCATGCAGGGCGAGGGAGGACGCGAGGACATGATTGTCCCCTTCCAGGTCAACGCCAGGAACCGCCTCTTCAGAGCAGCCCCATCTCTGACTAGCAGAGTCAGCTCTGAACTCAGCAACGCACTGAATCACTGGTGAGATGGGTATTCTCACGTCCAGTCACTTCCCAAGACTCAGAGGACATCTGAGATCTGAATTGTGGGAATTGTCCTGCCAACCAAAGCTGGTCAGCTCTTGCTGAAGATTGAATAACAACTTGCAGAGATCGTGGAAGTTACACAAAGACTGATCCATAACGTAGGAGATTCTAAGGCACGAATCAACCAATTTCTTCAACAGTTAAAGACATTAAAAAAGGAGAGGAGACATTAGAGATTAGTGAACAATGGACAGGAACCAACTTCAGTGGACATATATATATAGCATAAACCCTTATCCTAAAGATGGGTCTGCCTGAGATCCCTTTACCCACTACCTAGGTTCAATCTTTTTTTTTTTTGACTGGGAATTGAACTCAGGTCCTTGTGCTTACCAGGAAGGCGTTTATGCCACTGAGCTATATGCCCAGCCTTATGTTCAATCTTAAAGAAAATAGCAAGATATATTAAAAGAGAAAATATATATTTGAAGAGATAAATGATATATATATAAGATGTGCACATATTATATGTATATAAGTATCTATAATATATATTTGAGACAGAAATTATAGCAGGCACAGAGTAATATTTTGTAGATTTATATTGTTTCTTCTCTAAATCTGGTTTTCCAGTGTGTATGTAGGCCTGGGGCTCTTGTCGTGATGGTGTAAATTTCAAATTTAGTATATTTGATAAATGTAATATGCAGAGTTTTTGTTTTTTATGTTAATTATTATAAATCATATGTTTCAAGAAATATGTTCATTTTATATAAATTGCTGAATTTCTTGGCATATTGCTGTTTATAGTACCCCGTTTCTCTGTTACTGTAGTATCTATAATGATGTTTCTCTTTTTAAATTCTGATTTCAGTCAATATTAAGGAATTATTGATTTTATTAGGCATGATATGGCATTGTCATTATGTATAAAAACCACTTCACTGCTGTAATTCTGAGCAACCTATGCATGAAACATTATGCCCGGGAGTTTGGTTTTAAATATTTCCAGAACTAAGCCCAGTAGGGTTAGACTGGTGAGATGGCGGTTCAAAGCTAGTAAAGTGGAGCAACGCATACATGGGGAGAAATTTACTGCTCCATATTTAGCTTTGAAATTTTCTATAACAAAAGGGTTTTAAAGAAGAGTAGGAGCAAGGCCAGCAAAACAGCTCAGAGGACTAAGCACCTGTTTCGGCAAGCACAGGGGCTGGGATTTGATCCCTGGCACCACACTCTGCACGCTGAAAACAGGAGAGTCAGTAGGATTCCGAGCTGCTCAATGAGACCCTGCACAAAAGTACAAAATAAATAACATAGAATAAAAGAAAATTTGAAAAAAGAGTAGGAGAAGAAAACTCCATTGTAAGGGGGCAGAAGAATGGACGAGGTAGCCACAGGGGAGGCAGTCTTAAAAGGATATTTTTAAATATGTGTTAAATGACAGTATGCTGGTGTGGCAGTGGGAATGATCTATTTTTTTCACTAGAATGTTTAGCAGATGAATCCTAGTTGTTTTCCATTCATGATCTGATCACTTTTCCATGTCTGCCTTATCTGAGTCTGGTTGTGATATTTACCTCTTCAAATGATATATTTTCTCTTTTAATATATCTTGAACATAAGGCTGGGTGTATAACTCAGTGGCATAAATGCCTTCCTGGTAATCACAAGGACCTGAGTTCAATTTTCAGTCAAAAAAAAAAAAAAAGAGATTGAACCTAGGTAGTGGGTAAAAGGATCTGAGGCAGACCCATCCTTAGGATAAGGGTTTACGCTAATTTGGGTGGGAGTTAGCTTGTATGTGGCAGGTGTGTGTCAGAGCCAAAATTTCCTCCGATGGCTTTGTGGGTTGTATCCCTGTTGTCTTTGGGTTTCCCTAAGGATTACGTTTAAAATAAGGTATCTGGGGCATGTAGTACTTCCTGTTGTAAGCCCATGTAAGTATACAGAAGCCCTACCAATACAGTGGGTGCCAAGGCATTGTGGGCACTGCCCAGATTCAATAGACCTGTCCTTTTGTGAGCTTGGGCACCTGGCAAATCAAAAATGCATCTGGATGTTTTTCTTCTCTTAAGTCCTTTCGGCCCTGGTGAAATAGTTAATCTTTAGTAAAGATAGAATGCTTAGGTAGATTTTGAATTGGTCACTTTTCCCCAGCCTCCTGCCAGAAGCAGGAAGGGTTTTTTCCTCTAATATCCTGAAAACCTGTAGGATGCCTGGAGATAAAATTTACACAGGAGAAGTAAACATTCAGTAGAATTCAGAATTTTCAGCTCTCCTACCGGTCCCCCTCGAGCCTGCAGCAGTTCATTCCTTGGACATTGGGTACTTCCCACCCCGAGGCTTGCTCTTCTAGAATTTGCCACTTCTGCTTGGGTTCAGGTTCATCTCTGTAGTTTGGGGGCAGCACTTTGTCTCTGATTTCAGTGTTTGTTTTCACGTGGATCTAAGAAGAGTTGCTGATTTTAGCTTTTTTTTTTTTTTTTTGTACTATGAGGACAGGTATGCTGATTTCCATACTCCTTATGCACAGGAGTGAAAGAGGACAATTCCTGAAGTGTCTGTGCATAGGTGAGAGAGGGCAGGACAGAGTCGTGTCCCCTTGAGGGCCAGCTTCCGCAGGTTGCCCATGACGACAGGTGAAGGTGCTGCACAGGGACACAGAAGCCAGTGGGTGGGTATCTGTGGCTATACGTGGTAACGGAAGCTTGTGGAAATGCTTTTAAATTTGCTTCTATTTCATGATAAAATAAGCAAAACCTGGGGGACAGCAAAGCAGGCATTGGAGTTCTGAAAAAGGAGAGAAGACTGTAAAATAATTCTAGAGGGAAGTGAGCGAGGGAACAGCCAGAAGAAGGGAGGCCGGCTGCAGGTCGGATTGGGCTCCCACGAGGCTGCCGGTCACAGGTGTGTAGTAAGGCTCAAGCCTCGGGTGGGCAAGCAGCAGGACAAACCCAAGAGGCCGGAAGCTGCTGGCGTCTCTCAGCAGCCACTTTATTTTTTATTTTATTTATTTATTTATTTTTGTCTTTTTGAGACAGGGTCTCGCTATGCAGTTCAGGCTGGCCTTGAGCTCACTTTTGTAGCCCAGGCTGGTCTCGAACTCACACCAATCCTCCTGCCTCAGCCTCCCAAGTGCTGGGATTACAGGCGTGCGCCACCACGCCCGGCTTAGCAGCCACTTTATTAATGATGGATGCTCAGCGTCATAATTGGGACTGTGCTGCCCCATCCGATGACATTTGCCAGCCTCCCTGGTGGACAGCTGGATTGTAGAAGTAAACTGTAAGTAAGTAGAATATAGCAGAAATGGTTCCAGCAGCTTCTTTTTCTTTCTTTCAGTTTTTTCTTTTTCTTTTTTGTATTTAGTACATGGTCTATAGGGTCTTACTACATAAATCAGACTCGTAGTGATCCTCCTGCACTGAGATTAAAGGCATGCACCACCACACCCAGTCTCAGTAGCCCTCTCAGTGTGCCCTGGGGGCGGGGCTAGCACTTTTGACAGACCGGGGATTGAACCCTAGCCGCTGTGCTCTGTAGGGGCTTTAGTCTGCTGAGCTACCAGCCCGGTCGTTCAAGCAACTTCTTTTGTAAAAAATTAAAAAGAAAATCTTTTATTTATGTGGCACAGGATTTTGCTACATAGCTCAGATTCCTGGTGATCATCCTGTGTCAGCCCCCCTAGCACTGGGATTGTAGGCGTGCGCCACCATGCTTGGTTTCATGGCCAGCAGGGCATGTGGTGCCAGGGATCGAACCTGGGTCCTTGAGCTTTCCAGGCAGGTGCTTGGACTGCTGAGCTATTTCCACAGCCCTGGAGGAACTTCTGAGAAGGCCAATTAAAGTTAAGAGTGAGATGGGGAAGGGGGGCTGGCCAAATAGCTCAGCGGATTAAAGTGCCTACAAGCAGGTACAGAGGCCAGGGGTTCATTCACTGGCCTGCCATGGTGGCCCTGCCCCTAAAATACCAAAAAAAAAAAAAAAAAAAAAAAAAGGTGGGATGGGGGAAGATACAGATGATTAAGAGAGGAGAAGGTGTGGAATGATTGTCCACAAGGATGAAACGCTGGGGAATATGGTATTGCTAAGTACGTTACAAAGTTCTTTGGGACATTAGTGGCATACAGGTAGGTAGGTAGATCAATTAAGTAGTAAGATTAGTGAAACTAAGTAAAATGCTCTGAAGTGTTTATAATTCTATATTATTTTGAAGTAATTTTAAGATTAGAGAAAATTTAAACAGAAAAAAAGGAGCAGTTTATTAGAATCATGATGTTCTCAAAATGAATATAAAGGAAAAGAACACAACATAGAAACTACACAGGTATTCAGGAATAGCAGCATGAGCCTGTAATCCCAGGACTCTGGGAGGCTGAGGGAGGATGGTCACAAGGTCCAGTCCCATTCAGCCTGGGAAACTTAGAGACTTAACAAGACCCTGTCTGAAATTTTAAAAACAACTTGTTGTTGTTGTTGTTGTTATTATTATTATTACTATTACTATTATTTTTGTGGCCAGCTCAGCCCCTGCTGCAGGCAGGGCTGGTGCAGCATGTGGTGCCAGGGATTAAACCTTGGTCCCTGGGCACTCACCTAAGCATGCCTAAGCAGATGCTTTAGACCACTGAGCGATCTCGCTGGCCCACAAATTGCTTTAAAAGCTGGGGATGTAGCTCAGCACAAAAGCCCTTGGTTCTTTGGCTTAATCTTTACTGCCAAAAAACCCTAAACAAACATTAGGTAAGTACTAGGACATAGTATTACCATCTTCTGTATTTTTAGTACTTTAATTTTTTTCTAATCTTGAAATTACTTTGTAGCAATACAGAATTGGTATGAAGAGTTCAGAACGTTTCCATCCCATATCTTTTACTGAAATCCACCAATCATTAATCCCTTTGCATACTGACTTCATTGCTTTTTCTCCTTCTCGCTGGACGTAGCTGTACAACCATGAGCCACATGCACACCCATTTTGGAACATACCTGTCGCCTATGCTCTTCCTGAGCCACTTGGCAATTTCAGACACCGCGCTCCTCTATCTCAGAGTTCCGCATGACGTGTTCCCTAAGAGCAAGGATGAGCTCCTGTGTGGTGGACAGATTCAGAATACTTAGGGCCAGCTGTTTTAGAATGGACAGCCCCATGTTTCAGACTGTACCATACCCAGTGTCCCAATCAACTGCTGTCTAAAGTTTCCTCCTCTGTTCCAGGTCCAGAACCATATTTTTTTTTTTTTTTTTTTTTTTTTTTTTTTTTTTGTGGGACCAGGGTTCAAACTCACGACCTTGCACTTGCCCAGCAGGCACTTGTGCCTCAGAGCTATCTCCCCAGCCCCCTAAGTCAAGAACCATATTATGCATTAAACATATTCATATCTTTTTTCCCCTCAAGGTAGGGTTTATTTCTGTTGCTCTTAACCAAAGAAAAAATTTTTTCTTACTTTTAATAAGAAATAACAATGCGACAATTTCAGAACATCTCAGCAGTACATTCCCAATAACTGATACAAGGCATCTTGTTGTCCTAGTAGTAGCTATGCAGAACACAAGATGCAGACATGATAGTTTTTCTAATCATTATTGGTAAAAAAAAAAATTCTCATTGAACTAAGAGAAAGTAGTTGTATACATAGTCCAGTATTCCATAATCACAGTGGGTTATTGGCAGACCTGGCAATGTCAGAAGCTGTTGATTTAAGCCTTTTACAGCTCAGCATACTAATTTAGCTTTATGTTTTATGCCTTGTGCTTAAAAGTTTCTGCTGGATGGTTAAGGGCAAGTTAAAGCAAGACCTGTGTAACAAAACATGGAACTTTTGTATCTCCCAAGTTCAGTCAAATCCTCTTAGAGTTGACTTTGAAACCATGTACTATAACATCCTATAACTCATTGTTTTCCCAAATTCTCTGTTCAAGGAGATTATGGAGCCACAGAAGAAAGGGATTGGCAATGTATAGTGTGCCTAAGGAGAGTCACTGAGAGAGAAAGCATTCCCTTGGGCTTTCACAGACAGCAAACTGTTCAAGTAATTGCCGTGACTCACCTAGGTGGCTGACACTGACAACAGTGCTGCAAACCAAAGAAAATTAAACATTTTATTTTTGTTATTTATAAGCAGAGATACAGTAACTCATATCACTTAATCTTAATTAGTATTTCTAGGAAGGTATAATAGTTTTTGTTTTAGAAATCCATGTTAGGGGTTGGGGAGATAGCTCAGTGGAATGTTTGCCTGGCAAGCACAAGGTCCTCAATTTGATCCCAGGTACCACCAAAAAAAAAAAAAAAAAAAAAAAAAAAAAAAAAAAAAAAAAAAAAAAAAAAGAAAGAAAGAAGGAAATCAGTGTTAAAGCTGGGCATGGTGACCCACCTCTGCAATTCCAGCAGTCTCGAAGCTGAAGTAGAAGGACTGCTATGAGTTCAAGGCCAGTCTGAACTACATACAGAGATGCTGACGTTTTTCCCCAAAGAGAAATGAAAGCAGTGTTATGAGGCTCAGGGAAATTGAAAGACCTAGCCCTGATGACACAAGCTGTTCTAGGGCCAGGATTCAGACCTCTGTATCCTACTCCAGAGTCCCTGTGTATTCCACTGCAGGCCCACAGGTACTAAGCCAAGACACAGCTAACTAGAAGACACAGCAGTAAATTAACCACAGAGGTGTGTATGGGGTGGAGCTATGTGGAGGCCCACAGACCGGCTCCTCCTGAAAGAAGACAGTGTGCTTCCTTTCAGTTCACCTTTGCTCGGCTGCCCTGCAGTGTTTCGCACAGGGGGAGCTGGGAAACTGCTCTGCTCCCTCGATGGGCTGTGAGCAGCGCAGATGGGTCCAGGGGTGGTGCTGCGCTGGAAGCTGAGCCACCGGTCTGTGATCCCGGCCTGTAGCTCTCTACTTCTAAATGTGAGCAAGCTGCCTGTTGGCTGGGGCTGAGCTTCCGGAAGGAAGCAGGAGGTCCCTGGCCATAAAGGCTAGACATCAGGGCCCAAGCAGCTGACCCCAAACACGAGATGCTTCCTCACACCGTATGCAGATTCCTCCAGATTTACAGGCTGCCTGTCAGAAGAGTCTGGGGCTGTCTGTCCACCTCTCTCGGGGCCTCCGGCCTAGCCCAGCCCACAGCCCTCTCCTATGCCCACACAGTCACTCAACCTGGAGCCACACCCATCTTCAGGAATCAGCGGAACCCGGATCCGCTCTGGGTCGTGGCCTTTTTTCCAACCTGACTTAAGACCCCCTTCCCTCCCCACACTGCAGAAAGACCTCTGTCTCTTTATTCTCGCTGTGGATTGCCTTGGAAGTGGGAGACACTGGGAATTTATGTGCGACGTTCTAATAACTTTCCCCTGGGATTGTAGTTTATAACCTCCTCTGGACCACCATGAGGTCTGGACAGACTCTGACAGAGGTGGAACGTAGTCAGCGGGCTTATTTCAAACATGACAAGAAATGTGGTCGGGGCTTCATCACAAAGGAGGAAAATAAAGTCAGTTTTCTTCCTTCTTGTAAGCAGTGTTTATACATTGTCCAAAGAATGATTCAGTACTTATCAGTTAACCTCCAATGTGTGCTCGGAAGTGTAGTTCTGTGAGCTAACGCTCTAACATCTGCTAATGGAACGTCGAGGCCCCTGAATGTGAGGCCTCAAGTAATTTCCATATCATTCCACACTCAGCTGGCCATTTTGATCAGTGCTGAGATTATCCAGTTCTGATGTTTAGTTGTAACATCCTGTAGAGATGCTAATCTGTAAGCTTGCTTAAAATCTGTCCTGTTTAGTTTGATAGTTTTAAAATATTGACATTATAAAAGGAGTTCTGACAGTAAAAGGGTCTGATTCGTTCCAGAAACCTAGAGCTTTTTCCTTTTTCTTCCTGTAAAAAGTCAAATGAAAAGTAAGCATTAGGCAGGAGGAGAATCAGAGATACATGATCAGGGCAAATAGCGTCTTTCATTTTGTGGCTTCAGCTCAGAATTTGGTGTCAAAGAAAAGAAATGTACAAAAGTCAGAAGCTTGGGTAGCATCTAGGGATCTGGGAGCTGGAGCAACTATGAACAGACTCAGAGTCAGGAGGATGCTACCAAGTCAGGGGCCTGTGCTCAGTCTGAAGGCTGAGAATTTTCTGAGGACCTCTGGACTGCGCTGGGCAGTCTGAAGGAGATGGAGAACAGAATAAGTATGCATTGGTAATATTTGTTATTGATCAGGCCAGTGCAGGAGCACACATGTGATCTCAACACTCTGGAGGCTGAAGCAGGAGGACTATGAGCTTAAGGATACTCTGTTTTTAAGAAATTGTTACTGGTAAGATAAATTGATAACTTCTTTTTTTTTTTTTTTTAGACAGGGTCTCGCTATGCAGTTCAGGCTGGCCATGAGCTCACTTTTGTAGCCCAGGCTGGTCTCGAACTCGCACTGATCCTCCTGCCTCAGCCTTCCAAGTGCTGGGAATACAGGCGTGCGCCACCATTCCTGGCTTTGATAACTTTTAATATATAACCCTTTTTGCGAGCCATAGGAAGCCAGGGAATTGATCAAGTGTGTGCAGGTGGGACTGGGCTTCCCTGCCTGGAGCAGAAAAATACCCAAGCGTGAGAAAAAGATCACGTGAGAAAAACATCCGGTAGGGTTCAGGTCAGCTGATTGGTTGCTGGGTAACCTTATATTATGGGATGCAAACATTGTAAAGGTATAAATAAAGGATCCTTTGTGGGTGAGTGAGTCAGTCTTGCCCATCAGGCAGACTGGCAATCGTCCTGCCCAACTTTCTTACTTGTCCTTGTTTCTGATTCCTACCATTGTGCCTCTGGTTCGCAGTAAGATCGACGGATCCCTACATTTGGCGTCCGAACAGGGACCCCGGTACGAGGTAAGCGTGGGCAGAGAAACCACTTCCAAGAAGCGTGCACAGGGGGGAAGTGGAGTAGTTAGAGCCGGCAGTAGTCCGCACTGGTGTGCATTGGCACTGGCTGCTAGGTGTAAAACTTGGGAAAGGGGCTCACTAAGATGAGGAGGGGCTCACTAGGGCCAGGAGGGCCTCACAAAGGCCAAGAAGGGCTTGCTAGGGCCAGGAGCGAGCTCATTAGGGCCAGAGAGTTAAGGAGCATAAAGAACAAAGATTGCAAGATGCCGGACAGAGGTGCATTTGATTGAGTTAAGAATGGGGCAGACAGAGCCCCAGGAATTGCAGAGATATATGCAGGTAGAAGGGGCTGTTGCATGCTTGATCCTTGTCTGTACTTTTGTTTTCTGGACTGTGATTTGAAGGTGTTTTTCCATTACAAGGGATTTTGCTTGTAGTTCTCCTTTAAAGTCAAGTCCCGAGTCCAAGCCGGAGGAGGGAGACACCCTACCAGAAACTGCCTTTTCACAAAATCGCGCTCAACATTCAATGGGCTTTGCCGGGCGTGGTGGCTCACGCCTGTAATCCCAGCACTCTGGAGGCTGAGGCAGGAGGATTGGTGCGAGTTCGAGACCAGCCTGGGCTACAAAAGTGAGCTCAGGGCCAGCCTCAACTGCATAGCGAGACTCTGTCTCAAAAAGGCAAAAAAAAAAAAACCAACAAAAACAACAACAACAACAACAAAAACATTCAATGGGCTTTGAGGAGCTACAGGCTACAGTCCCGATTGTGGTGGCTCAGAGACATTTTGCTAAATCTCAGATGGGGACTCCTGCCTTAAGGGAGGCAGAGCCATTTCTTTTATCTCCCTTGCAGTTGGCATTAAAAGAAGCCAGACAGGCGGGAGAGTCCATGGAGGGTTTTCACCACCTCTACCCTTGTTTCTGAAGTTCAAGACTCCAATAATCCTGGACAAGTTAGACGTCTTCATGAATCCATACCCTTTAAAACCTTAAAAGAATTGAAACAAGCCATTGCTACATATGGCCCTACTACTCCCTTCGCTTGGAGTTTAGTAGAAATGCTAGGACAGCAGATTATGAACCCCAAATGGTTGGAAGGGACTAGCTAAAGCATGTTTAAATCCGGGAGATTATTTATTGTGGAAAGGAAAGTTTTGTGAATATTGCGCTGAACAGGCAGCTCGAAATGTGGTTCACAGCTTAGCCATTACAAAAGATGTCCTACCAGGGGAGGAGGCTTCTGCTAGCACAAATCATCCGCTGATTTTTACATTGCAAACATATGAGCAAACTAAAATAGCGGTGGTTAGGGCCTGGAGGGAACTCCCTCGGAAGAGTGCAACATCCCTTAACTTGGCTTCTATTAAGCAAGGCCCTGAGGAACCTTTCCGAGATTTTGCTGCACGTTTATTAGAAGCCACAGAGGATTATCAGTGACACAGAAGCAGGCAAATTAATAGTTCAATAGTTGGCCTTCGAAAATGCAAGTAAGTGGTGTAAGGAGGCTTTGAGAGCCCATAGGAAGGGAGCTACACTGCCTGAGATGATTCAGATTTGTGTGGATTCTGGCCCCTCATATGTTCAGAGTGCTGTCTTGGCAGCAGCTGTGTCTCAGGCTATTTATCCACAATCGAAAAACAGAGGTCAAAATAAGGTTGTTTGCTTCCATTGTGGGGATGAAGGACATATAGCCCGAAATTGTTCTGCTGCACCAAAGACAACACAGGTTGATTCTTTAGTTAAACCTTCCAGTCCATGTGCTAGATGTAGACAAGGGCACCACGGGGCAAGTGAGTGCAAATCTAAGACTGATGTGGAAGGCCGACGACCCATTCAGGGAAACTCCCCATGGGCCCGCCTGGGCCCCATCAAACAATGGGGGCACTTTTCCCTCCCCCACCACAAGCATCCTTGATCTCTGGGGGGTGACAACCAGTAGTGGAGGATTGGGCCTCGGTTCCTCCTCCAGACTCCTACTGACTCCAGATACGGGGCCCTGAATTATTCCTACTGGAATCTACAGACCGTATGCCACAGGGTACAGTGGGAATCTTGCTTGGTTTCAGCTGTCTCAATTTAAGAGGCCTACAGGTTTTGCCTGGTTAATAGAAGCTGGAGAAATCACAGTTATTACTCAGTCTATCCAAACTATTGTTCAAATCACTCCAGATACTCCCCTTGCTCAGTTGTTCATTTTTCCCTTGGAAAATTTTAAAGGTTTGATAAATAAAGAAAAACAATTCAAGGGTTTTAGATCTTCTAATACTTATTGGGTCCAACAGATTAAACAGAATCGCCCAGAGATGGAGCTGACCATTGAAGGAAAAGCATTTAAAGGGCTATTGGACACAGGTGCAGATGTTGCAGTTATAGCTCAGCATCATTGGCCTGGGGCATGCATGGCCTTTAGATAAGGTCACTACAGCTTTACAAGGGGTGGGCAAGGTCTCTTACCCTTGTAGAAGTGCTAAGTTGCTAAGTTGGAAGGATGCAGAAGGCCATTCGGGATATTTCTCTCCCTATGTCCTCCCCCATGTCCCGTCAATCTATGGAGTCGTGACATTTTACAGGACATGGGAGCATTTTTGGCTAGTCCTAACTCCCTGGTGACTAATCAAATGTTACAGCAAGGTTTTCTTCCCAATCAAGGGCTTGGTAAAAATGCCCAAGGAAGAAAAGAAGCCCTTTTAATTGTTCCTAACAGAGATCGTTCTGGCATAGGCTACTCATCCTCACATTTTCAGGAGGGGCCTTGATCTCTTCTCCGACCCAATGGATGGCAATCCAAGATATCTTGGATGTCTGATGACCCTGTTTGGGTTGATCAGTGGCCCCTAACTCAGGAGAAGATCATAGCAGCTCATATTTTGGTTGATGAACAGCTGAAGGCAAGGCACCTAGAACATTCCAATAGTCCTTGGAATACCCCAGTTTTTGTAATCAAGAAAAGATCTGGAAAGTGGAGATTTCTACAGGACTTGTGAGCAGTCCATTGCACCATGGAGCCAATGGGAGCACTGCCACAGGGGCTGACCAGTCCTGTAGCTATTCCTCTACATTTTTCCCTTATGGTAATTGACTTAAAAGACTGTTTCTTCTCTAATCCTCTCCACCCAGAAGATAAAAAACGTTTTGCTTTTAGTTTACCCTCTGTTAATAATCAGGCCCTTATGTGTCATTTTCAGTGGTGTTGTCTACCGCAAGGTAATGCAAATAGTCCAACCCTGTGCCAAGAGTTTGTGGCTGCAGCCATTCAGGCAGTGTGACAGGCCTGTCCATCAGCCTGTATTATTCATTATACAGACAATATTCTGTTGGCACATGAATCTCCATCCATGTTACATCAAATGCTTATTCAATTAGATGATGCCCTCCACAATGCAGGTCTAGTAATAGCTACCGAAAAGGTGCAAACTATAGCACCCTTTTCATATTTGGGACACCTTATTCATCAAAGGCACATTGTGCCTCAAACTGTTCAGATCCAGATCACACATCTTACAACGCTAAATGGATTTTCAGACTCTACTTGGTAACATTAATTGGCTCCGTCCAGCTCTTAAGCTAACTATACATGCATTAAGTCCACTTTTTGACATTCTTAAGGGAGACTCAGCCCCATTTTTACCACTTACACCAGAGGCTGAGACTGACTTAAGTTGATCAGGCTCTTGCCAATGCTCAGCTCTCTCGAGTTGACCCATCTTTGCCAACACTTTTATTTTCCCAACTCAGTATATGCCCACTGGGGTTCTTTGGCAGTCTCAGGGTCCCTTACAGTGGCTACACATGCCATATACTCCACACAAAACTCTTACTCCATTTCATGATGCTGTGGCAGAGCTGACTGCACGTGGATGAACTTGTGCAATTCAGCTCCTGGGTCATGAGGTACACACTATCGTTGTTCTTTTTTCTTCAGTTCAGCAAAAATGGCTAAGGCAATTCTCATCTTTGTGGCAATCTTCATTGGCTAACTTTCCTGGTATTATTGACTGTCATTGTCCTTCAGATAAATTAATACAGTTTGCTTCTCTCACACCCTTTGACTTCCCTTCAACAATAAGATTATCCCCTATAGCAGTTAGCATCTCCATCTTCACAGATGGATCGGTTTCTGGTAAAGGAGGTCATGTAACAGCTTTCTCTTCAAGAATACAGGACACAGGTTTCTCATCTGCACCAAAGACTGAATTGCGAGCAGTAATATGGGCATTAAAAGATCATCCTTCCACGCTTGTTAACCTATTTTCAGACAGTGCTTATGTCTGTGGTGTAATGCACTGCACTGAAACGGCCACTATTCACACTAGTCAAGATCTTTTTCATTTGTTTCACACTCTCCAGGTTGTCATACAATTGCATCATGTTCCCTGTTTTATTGATCATAAAGGCTCTCATTCTCAACTGCCAGGACCCCTCACACAAGGAGATGCTAGCATCGATAGATTGCTGGGTGCTGTGACTGTTGCTCCTTCAGGTGCCCTTCCACAAGCTTCTGTGTCTCATACCACTTTTCATCAAAATGCTTCTGCCTTATGTAATAGTTTCATTTGACTCGATCACAGGCCCAAGAGATTGTTAAGCAATGCTCATCATGTATAAAACACTTACCCTTGCCTTCTACTGGAGTCAGTCCTTGGGGATTACAGCCCAATCATCTGTGGCAGATGGACGTTACACATATTCCCGAATTTGGTTCTTTGTGTTGGGTCCACGTTTTGGTGGACACTTCCGCAGGATTCATGTTTGCTGTTGCCTGCACTGGCGAAGCAGCAAAACATGTCATTGCTCACTGTTTGGATGCGTTTAGTGCCCCTGGCTGCCTGACAATGGCCCAGGAGGCAAAAGTGCCAGCTTCCAAAAGTTTTGAAAGACTTTTCGTGTTTCCCTTATCACAGGGATTCCTTATAATCTTCAAGCTCAAGGAATTGTTGAGTGTGCACACTGTTCAATTAAAATTCAACTGAAAAAAAAAAAACAAAACAGGGGGATCCTTCCCTATAAAATTTACACCTCATAATAGACTTCACTTGGCGGTATACACACTCAACTTTCTAAGTTCTACAAAAGGTGGAAGTACATCAGCAGAAAGACAATTCCATCATGTAACAGCAAAAAAGAGTCCTTTGGAAAGATCTCCATACTGGACAATGGAAGGGACCCAGTCCGCTACTAACCTGGGGGAGAGAGTATGGTTGTGTTTTTCCAGAGAATGCCAAGCAACCTACTTGGGTACCAGAATGTGCTATTAGGCTATATCATAAAGCCAGATATAGAAAAGAAGTAAATAGTTAAGAGGCCACATCCAACCCATGGCCTATGGAAGGAACTAACAAAACAGAAATCTAAGGTTTAAATGGATGGTAAAATATATAATGATAATGGAACTAAATTTTATTAAATATAGTTAGAGATGAGAGATTTTATTTTTTCAAAAATTTTCTGGTAAGAGATTTCTGTTGTATTGATAACTAAATATGACTAGTTACCATTATGAAAAAAAAAGTGCTTTTTTTTCGCAATAGAGTTAATGTAAGTTAATCTGGCCAAATGTATAGTTGAGTGCACTCATAATTTTGTAAAGATGGACATCTGTGTGTACTTCGTTGTTGTCTGTGTGTCATTCTGTGAACAGCTGTTCCCCCTTTTGTTGTTGTTTTACCCCTCCCTTTTTTTCCTCTTCTTTTCGTCTTTACAACACGGGATATGCAGGCTTAAAAGCATGCTCCTTTTAAAGTTACCAGCTGATTTAAATCATATCAAAATTGGTTTATGCACAGTTTATCAAAAGGTTTAAATTAATTCAGCTTTTACAAAAAGAAAGGATTTAAAAATTATTGGGAGTCCTATTGATGAATAAGAGGTGTGGCCAACCTTTTGTAGACCAATGAGGAACTCCCAATAACCTCCATAATCTCTTACGGAACAATAATTCAGTCATTGGTTTAAAGATAAAAGTTTTTTTTTTTTTTTTTAAATACAATTGGATTTTCTCTTTGAAAAATGGTTTTGGTATTCAACTGAATTAAAAAACAAAGATTGTATATGTGTATGGTAACTCATTATTGTTAATCTCATAGTGTCCCAAATGTAACCATGTTTGTAAGTGTACAGGTCTTCTACAATGTTAATATATTGGGGAAGGGGAGAAAAAGCCTTGTGATATAAGGATAATTAGGTGAAAAATTCATATATATTAGATAAAGAAGATTGGTTAAAAGGATTATGTTATATTAAAACAGAAATGTAAGCATGTTGCAAAATGCCATAAGAATGGCTTGCTATAATGTATGTGATTTTATTTCAAATGTAAAATTGTATAATTATTGTTAGGTGTTTAATATTCAGATAATAATAAGTTATTGCCTCCATTACAAAGTAATGTCATTAAGCTTTTCTTCTGGATGTTTAACAACTAGGGTTTGCAGACTAACAATTGGAGAGATAGAGGGGCTAAAAAGGATAGCCAATATTTTGACCCTAGCTCCTCAAGGTCAGCAAACAATCAGGGCAGAAGAGAACCTCTGCTGTGATAAGGAGATCATGGAGCCACAGAAGAAAGTGATTGACAAATGTATAGTGTGCCTGAGGAGAGTCACCTAGAGAGAAATAATCTCTCAGGCTCTCAGAGAGAGCAAAATTGGTCAAGCAATGGCTGTGACTCATCTAGATGGCTGACGCTGACAGAAGAGTTACAAGGTGCTACACATGGTTCTAAAGATAAATCCTGGGGCCTGGCGGGATGGCTCAGTGGTCTAAAGCACCTGCTTGGGAAAACTTGGGCGGCTTCAGGGACCGTGGTTCCATCCCCAGCACCACATGCTGCGCCAGCCCTGCCCTCAGGGTGGGCTGAGCCGGCCATAAAAAATGAGTGAATAAACAAACAAAGGTTCTGAAACAATAAATAAATAAATAAAATAAAAAATTCTTAAAAAAATAAAAAATATAGATAAGTCCTGAGAATGGGCTGACCTTGTCAGATAACAAAATTATATTTGTGTTAATATAGGTCTTGCTTTAACTTGGTCTTAACCATCCAGCAGAAAAGTATATATGAGGTATAAAGTAATGTCATACTGATGCTAAGCCATAAAAGGCTCAAGTGAACTACAGTTGACAATTATCAGCTATGCTGGACTGTTGGACTATAAAGGGTTGGTTACGTTGAATTCAGGAACCTACAATCATTGGATTGGCTTCAAACGATATAAAGAAGGGGGGATATGTTGGGAGCTGCAGGAAGCCAGGGAATTGATCAAGTGGGTACAGGTGGGACTGGGCTTCCCTACCTGGAGCAGAAAGCTACCCCAGTGTGAGAAAAACATCATGTGAGAAAAACAGCCTCAGGTGTGGGGTTCAGGTCAGCTGATTGGTTGCTGGGTAACCTTATATTATGGGATGCAAACCTTGTACCGGTATAAACAAAGGATCCTTTGTGTGTGAGTGAGTGAGTCTTGCCCATCAGGCAGACTGGCAACCACCTAGCCCAACTTGCTTTCTTGTCCTCTGATTCCTACCGCTGTGCCTCCCTGGGATTGAACCAGTTCGCAGTAAAGATCGATGGATCCCTACAACTGAGATTTTATTTCCTTGTATATTTCTTTCAAACTGTTTCATGCAATCTATTTCTTTCCTATATTGTTCACTCAGGGAGTCCATCATTTTTCTATTCTCTAATTTTTAATCAATGTCTTCTTTAGTAGTACTGAAGTCTCTCATTATAGTTATCCTTTCTCTCTCTAGTTCAGAGATTATTTCTGCTCTATTCTCCTCTCTACCTTTCTGTAGATGTTCACCTACTTTATTTTTTTAATATTTATTTATTTATTTATTTTGTTGTTTCAGAACCTTTGTTTATTCACTCATTTCCATGGCCGGCTCAGCCCACTGCGAGGGCAGGGCTGGCGCAGCATGTGGTGCCAGAGATCGAACCGCGGTCCCTGAAGCCGCTAAGCTTTCTCAAGCAGGCGCCTTAGCCCACTGAGCCATGCCGGGCCCTCCCCTACTTTAGATGCTATTAATTGAGAGTGTCTTTTTTAACTTCAGTGATTATTTCTACCCTGGTTTCCTCTATACGTTTCTGCAGTTGTTTTTCCACTTCAGAGTCTATTAGTTCATACATTTCTTTTTTTACTTGACATGTTATCTCTGGTCTGAGTTCCTCTACACGTTTCTGCACTTGTCTGTTTACCTGAGAAGCTACTGATTCAGAAATTTCCTCTGCATGATTCCCATTTTCTTGTATGGTAGTGTCTCCTGTATCTGTTACAGGTGAGTTTGGGACCTGAGATTGCATTTTGCTCCTTGTCTGTATCATGCTGTATAGCAGTGATCTTTGGTGCAGGACTGCATGCCCATGAGTTAGTCATTTAGTCTTGGCTGCTGGGTCAGCTGAGCTGCTTTTAGCCCTGTGGAGGGAGGTGTCACTCACCTGGGGGGCCTCGCTGGATAGGCTAAACTTGCGTTGGGTCAGAGGTCTTACTCAGGTGGTGGACCTGATGCTGGATAGGCTATGCTTGTGTCTGGCTGAAGGTCGAGTCACATGTTGGGCCTAGCTGCTGGATCGGCTGCTCTCAAAGTGGGCCTGAGGAAGTTTGACATGGCGGGCCTGATGCTGGATAGGCTGCACTCAAGGTGGACCAGAGGAAGTCACAGGCAGGCCACAGGAGACTTCAGGTGGGCAGGCTGGGGTCCTCAGGTAAGTAGGCCAGAGTCGTCTGGTGAGTGGGCAAAAATGACAATTTCACATTTTCCTTTCCAGTCATCAATCCTTTTATTTTTCTTGTCTAATTGCTTTGGCCATTGTTTCCAGAACTACATTTAATAGGAGTGACAACAGTGGACATCCTTATATTGTTCCTGATTTTAAAATCAAAGCTTTCAGTTTTAGTTCATTTAGTATGATGTTGGCTGTTGGTTTGTCATAGATGGCTTTTATTAGAGTGAGGTAAAAACCATCTATTCCAGTTTTTGTTAGGGCTCTTAACATGAGTGGGTGTTGGACTTTATCAACAGCTTTTTCTGCATATGTTAAGATTATGATGTGATTTTTGTCTTTGCCTCTTTTTTTTTTTTTTTTTTGTGGGACCGGGGTTCAAATTCATGACCTTGCACTTGCCAGGCAGGCACTTGTGCTACAGTTATCTTCCCAGCTCCATGTCTTTTTATTTTATTTTCTTGTTTCAGAACTTTTTGTTTGTTTGTTTATTTATTTATTTTTATGGCTGGCTCAGCTTGTCCTGAGGGTAAGGCTGGCGCAGCATGTGGTGCTGGGGATCAAACCACGGTCCCTGAAGCCACCTAAGCTTTCCTAAGCAGGTGCTTTAGACCACTGAACCATCCTGCCGGGCCCCCCAGCTCCATGTCTTTGCCTCTCTTGATGTGGTGTATTTTACTTATTGATTTGCATATATTGAACCATCCCTGTGTTCCTGGGATAAATCCCATTTAGTCATGATGTATAATCTTCTTGGTGATTTGTTGCTTTCTATTTGCTAGATTTTTATTGACAAATTTTGCATCTGTATTCATGAGGAAGATTGGCTTATAGTTTTACTTATTGATTCAGTCTTTCTCTGGTTTTAGTATCAGAGTAATACTTGCTTCCAGGAATGAGTTAGGGAGAATTGTTTCCCTTTCTATTTCATTAAAGAGTTTGAGAAGAACTGGCATTAAATCTTCTCTAAATTTCTTGTAGAATTCAGTGGTGAATCCATCAGGACCTGAGCTTTTCTTTGTTAGCAATTTTTTTAAAATTACATTTTCAAGTTTGTTGACTGATTTTGGGTTATCTGGGATTTTTATGGCTTCTTGATCCAGCTTTGGTAATTCACAGGTAGCTAGATATGTGTCTGTTTCTTCCATGTGTTCCACTTGTGAGAGTAAAGGTGTTGACAGTAAGTATTGATAATGTTTTCAATTTCTATAGGATCTGTGGTGATTTCACCCTTTTCATTCCATATTGCATGGATTTAAAAACTTGATAAAGTTTTCTGGGGATTTATCAACTTTATTTATTGTTTTGGGTTGGGGAGATAGCTCAGTAGAATAAGCATTTGCCTGGCAAATGCAAGGACCTGAGTTCAGTCTCTGGTTACACACACACACACACACACACACACACACACACACACACACAAAGGCATATATTCTTTTAAAGAACTAACTCTTGGGTTCATTCTTTGCATTGTTTTCATTGATTCCATTGAATTAATTTCTGCTCTGATATTTATCATTTCCTACTTTCTTTGTGCTTCAGGCTTGACTTGCTCTTCTTTTTCTAGAAGCTTGAGATGCAACATAAGGATATTTATTTGCACTCACGTGTTTTACTGATGTGAGAATTTACTACTATGAATTTCTCTCTGAGGATTGCAGTCATTGTGTCCCACAGGTTCTGATCATTTTCACTTGATTGTAAATATTGTTTAATTTCTTCTTTATTTTTGTCTATGACTCATTGGTTGTTCAGGAGGGTGCTACTTTATTTCTATGTGTTTATGGAGTTTTTACTGTTTCCTTTGTCATAATTTCCAACTTCATTAGACTATGGACTGATATACATGGGACAACTTCAATTCCTTTGCATTTGCTTAAGCATATTCTGTGTGTTAATATGTGGTCTACTTTAGAGAACATTCCATGTGCAGCAGAGAAGAATGTGTATTCTGATTTGTTGGGTAGAACAATTTGAAGGTCTAAGTCCATTTGTTCATAAGCTTGCTTTAATTCTTCATTTGTTTTGTTTGTTAGGGGATTTTGCTGATTTTTTGTCTTGTTAATATACCTCTTTTCTGACAATGGATGTTAAAGTCCTCTGTTACTACCGTGTTATTACTTATTTGATTTTTCCTGTCTATTAAAATTTGTCTTACATATTTGGGTACTTCTGCATTTGATACATATATATTTATGACTGTTCACTCTTCCTCATGTAGTTTTCCCCTAGCAAATATGTAGTCATTTTCTTTCTTTTTTTTTTTTTTAATGAGTATAGTACATTTACTGAGAGAAAGAAAACTCCTGTCCGAGAGAGAGAGACAGGAGGGGGTCCCAAGTGGGATTCCCCCAGATGTAGTCACTTTCTTTATCTCTTTTGATCATTATAGGTTTGAAGTTTACATTTTCTGCAAACAGAATAGTTACCCCTGTTGTGTTCTTGGTTTCTGTGGCATGGACTATTATTTTCCATTCTTTGAGTTTCAGCCTATGAAACTTTTCTTTTGAGATAAATGTGTTTCTTGTGTACAGCATATTATTGGATTTTATTTCTTTTTTAAAAGATACTTAACAAGTACAGATTAAGTAATATCAAAGTAAATGCTCAACATCACGTGCCATTATATTTCACTTATGAGCGTATGTTCAATATACATCCACTTACATATGAAGTTTTCCAGTTTATCTTTCTTTAGAAAGATGGATTAAAACAACACTGAGATTATTTTTTGTACTCTAGAAATAATGGCCACCATCAAAAAGCCAATAATGACAAATACTTTCAGTGCTTCTTGGATAAAGGACCTCATCTACATTGTTTTTGTGTTTGTTTTTGGTACAGTGCATATTGTTGTGCTCATAAGTAGTTATGCAGAGCACAGGGTGTAGACATGATAATTTTTCTAATCAGTGTTGGTAGAAAAAATTTCTTCTCATTGAACTAAGAGAAAGTAGTTGTATATATAGTCTAGTATTCCATAATTGCAATGGATTATTGGCAGAACTGGCAATGTCAGAAGCTGTTTATTTAAGCCTTGTACAGCTCAGCATACTAATCTAGCTTTGCGTTTTATGCCTCATGGTTAAACTTTTCTGCTGGGTGGTTAAAGGCAAGTTAAAGCAATTACATTATAAAACTGATCAAAGTAGACTGTCACATGTACTGTTTAATCAGCCTGTGGATGTGGGTTTCTGAGGAGTTTTCTGGTCTTCATTCATAAGTGACTTGTATTCACAAGCCTGTATTCTTGTAATTTTGGTGGCTTATGTGGTGATATCTCCTCTCATTCTTAATGCTGCTGAATTGTGTTGTCTTTCTTTTCTCTGCTTTACTAGAGTTTTCAATTTTTTGTCTTTTTGAGACAGGGTCTCACTATGCAGTTCAGGCTGGCCTTGAGCTCACTTTTGTAGCCCAGGCTGGTCTTGAACTCGCACCAATCCTCCTGCCTCAGCCTCCCGAGTGCTGGAATTACAGGCGTGTGCCACCATGCCCAGCTAGAGTTTTCAATTTTATTTTTTTTAAATGTATTTAGTATACATAAAAAAGGGTCTCACTACACAGATCTGACTGATAGTAATCCTCCTGTTTGCAGCCTCCCAAGTGCTGGGATTATAGGCGTGTACCACCATACCTAGTCTCACTGTACCCTGGGGCAGGGCCAGCATTGCCTAAGCAGGCACTATAGTCCACTGAGCTATCTAGCCCACCCTTATGTCTGTTTTCAAAAAACTAAATTTTGGTTTGATTTTTCAGGTTTAAAATTTTTTTTTTCAGGTTTTAGAATTTAATTTCTGCTCATTTTTTCTTTTCTGTTTCTTGCATTAGGTTTATTTTGCTTATTTTTCCAGCTTTTTTCTTTTAATACTTTATTATATTATTTTCTTTTAATAAGAAATAATAATATGAGAGTTTCAAAACATGTTAGTAGCACATTTGCAATAATTGACACATTGCATATTGTCCTCATAATAATTATACAGAACACAGGGTGTGGACATGATACATTTTCTAATCGATATTGGTAAGGAAAGAAAAAGAAAAAAATTTCTTCTCTTTGAACTGAAAGGAATGATATGTATACATAGTTCAATGTTCCATCATTGCAGTGGGTTACCAGTGAAACTGGCAGTGTTGGAGGTTGTTGATTTAAGCCTCTTACAGCTCATCATACTAATCTAGTTCTGCGTTTTATGCCTCATAGTTAAGCTTTTCCTCTAGGTGATAAAGGGCAAGTTAAAGCAGGACCTGTATAACAAAACATTCATCTTTTGTAACTTCCAAGGTCAAATCCCCTCAAGATTAACTTTGTAACCATATAGAATACTTTGTAGAATTGTTGTCAGTATCAGCCTTTGGGATGAGTCATGGCCATTGCTTGACCAATTTGCTCTCTGTGAAAGCCTGAGAGAATGTTTTCTTCTTATTTTTTTTTTCTTTTGTGTGTTGCAACTCAATTTTGAGTTTTACATTTTCAGTGTTTTTATTAATACCACATACTAGCAGTCCACAATCACATTCCTTATGTGGAGTTGGGATCCAGCTTCTTAAAGAGGGAAGGTTATTGATTTAAAAACATACTCTGATTTAACTACATTAACCTTCTGAAGGTCTGTTTGATGAGTCAGGACGTGGTTTACATTGGTACTCTTCCATGAGTACTGGAATAGAGTGTACACCCACTGTGCTGTTGTAGGGCTGTGAGTCAGCTCTAGTGGTGATGGTTGCGGTCAGTTGCTTTATATTCTTGCTGATTTATTAAAAAATATATGTGTATTTAGGACAGGGTCTACAGGGTCTCACTGCACAGAGCTGACTCGTAGTGATCCTCCTACTTCAACCTCCCAACTGGGATTACAGGCTCACGCTACCACACCCAGCCCAGTCTCTGTCACAGCTCAGCATGCCCTGGGGGCGGGGCTGGCATGGTACGCAGGGGGCGGAACCCCAATGCCTACATTTGCATAAGCAGGTGCTTCCCTCTGCTCAGCTTTCCAGGCAAGTGCTTATTCTGCTGAGCAATCTCCCCAGCCCCTCTTCTAGTATTAATTGGCAACTTTTTTTGCTTTGAATTCTACCTTGTTTGATGTTAATTCAGTTATTTGGCTTTCTTTTGGTTATATTATTATATTTAAACTGATTTTCTTCTACATAGCATGCAGTTGGGTCATAGCTCTATTGTCAGTCTATTCCACCTCTATCTAGTATTTATGATCTGTCATCTATGATCAATCTATCATCTATGATCTATTACCTATCTATGATCTATTATCTGTCAATCCTCTATCTTTTGTCTATCACCTATCATCTGTCTAGCTATCTATCATCTATCTTTTATTGTCTATCACTTGTCATCTATCAATCATCTATCTTTTATTATCTATTCTATCATCTATCATTTATAATCTATTCTATCTACTCTATCATCTATCTTTTATAATCAATTCTATCATCTATCTTTTATCTATCATTCGTAATCTATTTTATCATCTATAATGGATCCTGAGGTATCTATCATTTATAATCTATCATCTATCTTACACCTATCTATCATTTATAATTGATCTGTCTATCATCTACCTCCTATCTCATCTGCCTGTATGTGTTGTAATGACGGAGCCCAGGGCCTCGCATTTGCTGCTTAGGTCACATATTTTTATTTTTCCTTATGCTGATGAGCTATCTTCCCGGCCATATTGTGTCTTTACTGTATGTTTTTGTTTAATTTTTAGTCATTGCTCAAGAAATTAAAATAGATATCCTTAACTCTCAGATATAGTAAGAGATAATATTTTATCATTAGAAGTGGAATTAGAAATCTTACTGCTACATAGCTGTCTTTTCTACGTATTATAGGCTTACCAATCAAGCTAAGTCTTTTACTTTTAATATTGAAACGTTTTCAAGAATTGAAGCTGGGTGGAGGATTGCCATAAATTCAAGACCAGCCTGGTCCATAGTGAGCTCAAGGCCTGCCTAAACTACACAGTTAGGCCCTGTCTCAAAACCTCAGAGAAATAAAAAGAATTTAAGACAAACATAATTCTCCAGTGTCTCAAGTTTCTTTCTAGCTTCCCTTCCCTTCCTTTGTCCAAAGAACTCCCTCATGTGAGGCTGAGCAGGTCACTAATGGGAAATCTTCCCAGGTTTATAACATCTGAGAAATTTGGTTTTCCTCTTCTTGAAGGCTGCTTTCACAAGACTTGCAATTCTGAGCTGGTCTCTTCTTTTCATTCAGCACTTTAGAAATGTTTATGTCCTGCCTTTCATAGATTCTGACGCAAAGCTCATGGCTACTTGAGTCACTGTGGCCCTGTGAGTGGCATGTTATTTTTTCTGAATATTTTTTTTTTCTTAGTTTTGGTAGTTTGTAATGTTTCTGGGCATGGATTTCATTGTATTTATCCCACTCAGAGCACAGAGTGCCTTGGAAGCTGCAAGTCTGTGGTATTCTCCAGCGTTGGCGAGTCTGTGCTCTCACCGATTTGGGCAGATGCTTCCTGTGCTGGTGTCACCGTCACTTGTCCTATGCGATGGTGCCATGGCCAGGCCTCCTCAGGGCCCAAGGACCTGAGGCTCTCTTCCCTCTCTGGTCTCCCTGCTCCTCCCTTGTTGTCCTTTAAGCTAGAGCTCGCCGATGCTCCTTTTAGGGTTTCTGCTCCTCGCTACTCAGCCCAACCAGTGAGTTTTTACAAGTTTTGCTTAATGTATTTCTTAGTTGTAAAATTTCCATTTGGTTATTTGTACCTCTTGCTTTGTTTATGAGAAGTCTTGCCTTTTCCATGTGCTTCAAGAGTGTTCCTGCTTACTTTTGGAGCTCTTTTATAACTCAGTAGCTACTCAGAAGTCTTTGTTAGGTCAGCTCAAAATTCGTGTCCTGTCAGCAGTGGATGAACAGACTTTTCTAGTTCTTTATATTCCAAGACCCTGACTATTTAGAGTTTTAAAAGACGATGTGTTATTTAAATTCTAGGGAAATTTGATGATGATGATGATGATGATGATGATGTATGATGTATGGTGTTGTTTTGTTTAAGGTGAGCAATTGACCAGGTTCCGTTTAGGTTGTGTATTTTTCAGACTTCCTTGAGCTGCTTTCAAGGTCAGGGTGTTTCGCTCTGTGATGCATTGCACCCCCAAGCGGTGGGCCAGCTCGGGCCTGGGGGCGGGGAAGGGGTGCTGAAGTCTGTGATGCCCGTATGCGTCTAGAGGTGAGTGCATCACCAGCACCCACATGGGTTCTCGGGCTGAGCACCTTTATCACCACCACTGTCTCCCTGGTGTATTTTGCGTCCCCTTTGGTTTTAGAACCAGCAATTTGGGCCTTGTTTGCTTCCCTCTGATACTTACTTCCTGCAGTTACCATGCTTGCATCCAGGCCAGCCCGGAGCGAAGACAGCAGGGTCCATCTGGGACTGGCCTACTCTGGTCAGACAGGAGCTGCTCCCTCCTTAAGTCTGCTCCTCTGTGGCCTCCAACGCCAAGACTGCTGCTCCCTTCCCCATTCCTTGAGCTTGAAATGATTGTTCTGTGGATCTCCAGCTCTGACAGCCTTGAGTCAGACTAGGGATCCCGGAGGACACCAGTGCAGTGGCATGTCGCATTCTAGCATTCTCACCCACCCTGGCCGCTCAGGTTCACTTTTCAGGACTCCCGTGGAGTTGATGGATGCATTCCGTCAGGCTCTCCGGATGCTCTGGCCTGTGGGGCACTGCAGGCTGAGAATACCTCTTAGAAGACGCATCCCAGTGCACAAGAGAAGAATAGATTTATAGGGTCCACAGCTATCTTAGTTACTCTTCTCTCATTGCTGGCACAAATAACCGACTCTCAAAATGAAGGAAGGAAAGGTTTATTAGCTCACAGTTACTGGAAGTTTCAGTCCATATTTGGCTGGCCCAAGGCTGAGTGAAACAGGGCAGAGAACATCTAGTTCATGGCAGCGGAACAGCAACAAAATGGTGACAGAGGCAATTGACCAACCAGGGCAGCAGAGAGTAACAGCTCTAGTCTGTCTCTCTGTCTCTCTTTATATTACATTCAGGCTCTCCACCTCAGCCTGTCCACTTTAGGCTACACCCATAATCCCAGAAGTACTTAAAACACATAATCCCAGGGCTCATGGATCAAGTCTTAAACTCTAAATCAGTACTAAATCACATAATCCCAGTGGATCATGGATCAAGTCTCAATCTATAGAAGTCCTTGCCCCATGACTGCATGAGGCTTTGGGGGGGACAACTAGACATAAAGCATAACAGCAACTTTATGATGCTTTAGTATCAGAAAACTTATCACTAGATGCAGGGCCTCCGAATGTCATGTGCCTCCTGATCAGAAGCAATGGGAAGCACAGAGGAACTAGTCGTACTTGAAATAATGCAGCATAAATTTAATTATGTCTTTAGAGCTCCACATCAACATATAGGAACCATAGAGTGTTAGGAACAGGTGAAGGGACACCAGGAAGAGCCATGCACTGAATCCGGGCTGTCAAACCTTCTGTAGTTGGGGCCTGGCAGGATTGCTCAGTGGTCTAAATGTGCCTGCAGGCAGCTGCAGGGACTGTGGTTCAATCCCCGGCACCACATGCTGTGCCAGCCCTGCCCTCAGGGCAGGCTGAACTGGCCATAAAAATAAACAAACGTTCTGAAACAAGAAAAAAAAAACAAAAACAAAAAACTTCTGTAGTTTAATAAGCTGGTTTCGCCAACACATAAACAACGTTTAGGGACCAGGGAGATAGCTCAGTAGAATAAGTGCTTTCCTGGCAAGTGCAAGGTCCTGAATTCAATCCCAGGTACCACAATAAATAAATAAATAAATAAATAAATAAAATAAACAACATGTAAAAGAAAGAGAATTAGGAGACACAGCCAATAGACAGAAAATAAATAACTGCACAATGAGACAATGAATTATAACATGATTGGTATGGCGGCTGGCAAGTAAAAAAGGACAATTGTTGTCGTGTAACTTTTCAGAGCCTCAGTTTCCTCTTCGTCTGTATCATCAAGAGGCGACAGTCTCTCCCAGAGGATTTGGCTACCTTGATTCCTCTGCCCAGCTAGCAAGGCTGGATCCCGGCCAGCTGGGCAGTTTGCACACTTGGCCACTAGATGGCTTCTTAAGCCAGTCTGTCTGGAGCCAGGAAGCCGGGAGGCGCTGGTAGTTTCTGAGGCAAGAGGCTTGTGTCCTGACTCCTCACTCAGCAGCTAGCGTTCCTCTGCTCTTCCTAGGAAGGGGGCATAAGGATGGAGGGAGAGTACTGTGGACCTTTTCGGGTACAGTAAGGCTTAATAGTTTGCTGAAGCCTGGTAGGTGGTGCACACCTGTATTCAATTGCAGCACGTGGGAGGCCGAGGCAGCAGCTTCAGAGTTCCAGGCCAGTCTGGGCTGCACAGTGAGACCTCGTCTCAAAACAAAATAACAGCTCTCTGAGAATTCATCATCTGCAGATTAGAGACGTAGTCGCTGGTCCACAGGCCTGATACTGCCTGGCGACTGTACCTGGGTCCTGCTTCCTTTCTCCCCCAGGCCCACATGGAATCTGCTGTGCGAAGGTTGAACCTGTCCTCCCCTTCCTCAGCAGCCACGGGGCGGTTGACACCTGCGCACCCATCTTTACCTGGCAAAACATGGCCTTTGGGGAAAGTCTGCTGGCCGAGCCAATAAGTAAGGGCCCCGTGGACATCCAGCCACACGGCCTGATCTTCCAGCAGGCTCCAGGTCAGAGCATACATATTTTCTTTGTGTCTCTGAGCTCTCTAGGTAGCCTGGGTAATTGTCAACTGCACCCTGTTCCTGAATCTGGGTTGCTGCTTCCATGTCCTTGCACATATGCCTCAGTTTCTCCTTCTGAAAAGTGGGAATGCCAGTAGAACCCTCTCCTTTTGTAATCTGCTGAGTACTCAATGAGTGAATGTAGTCAAGGTGCTTTGAAAAGTGTCTGGCCCATGATCGACACCTAGCACACGTTAACTGCTGTCTGAAACTGGCTTTGAGAAAAAGACTACACACTTGCAAAACAGGGCCCAGTGGGGTTGCCTGGTGCAGGGGCAGCTAAGAAGAACGAAAAAAGTTCTCTTCTCATCCTCGACCGTTGTTTCACAGTTACTGCTGGTGTTTGTTTGAAGGTGCCTATGGTAAATCTTAAAGCTGCAGTCACCAGGGCTAAGGGCTGTGCCATCTCTGTGTAGTCTGCAGAGTGGGCGTGGGGTGCAGCGCATTCAGAGCAGAGGTGGCCCAAGGCCCAGAAGGCCCGGAAGCACACTGGGGGGGGGGGCACCTCTCAAGCTCATATTGTCCTGTTCCTTTCTGAGCTGTGCATGTGCACGTGTGTACATGTGTGTGCACATGTGCGTACACTTGAATGTGCTTACGAGTTGTGTGAGCATGTGCATGTGAGTGCACACGTATGCATGTGAACATGTGAGCGTGTGAGTGTGTGTTCAGTGCTTTGCAGCACCTTCGGAGGCAGTGCTGACCCCTGGGATTGTTGTACAGCTCAGCAGAACCTACTCCTTGTAGGAAGGTTGCCTGAGCCACATGGAGCAGGACCAATTACGGTTTTCCGCCATCTCTGCAGTTTTTCTGCCTTCAGCCTGGAGAGCTTGGGAAAGTGTGGCAGGGACCAGTAGGTGGTGTCATTGGCGTGAAGAAATCATTAGTGTGTAAATTGGGTTAGTGTGACTCTGTTGGTGGGCTGCAGGTCAGCTCTCTGTGGGGAGAACAGTCCTCGCCTACATACTTTCTAGCACGCAGTGTGACCTTTGGTGGGAATACAAACGGACTAAGAGAACGTGCGGGAGCTAGGAGAGCAGTGAGGAGCTCACGCCTGCGCAGTCCCCTGCCTGCCCTCTGTGGGGCTGTGCAGGCCTGACCTCATAGTGTGAAGCCCCGCCAGGATCCCTGACATCTTTCTCTAGAAATGTGGGGTACAGTGCCAAAGCCTGCTGTTTGTTATCCTCAAAAGCTTTGCTGCCACTGGCCTAGAACTCATAGAGAGGTAAGCCTGAGTTCAAACTGCAGTTTCGTCAGTTCATAGTACGGGTCATAAATGCACAGGCCACACAGCTCCTCTGTAAGCGCCACCCCTGCTGGGAACCTTACTGTGGGTTCAAATCAGGTTACTGCGGGCAGCACCTGGGTCTGCTGAGCCCGCCCTGCTGAGCTGCACGCCCACACCTCAGAAGCCCCGGTCCTCCTCCGGCTGGGGAGGCAGGGCCTGCAGCGGGTTCCCCAGGTGGGCAGTGCTTGCTCAGTGGAGAGAGACCACAGGGTCCTGCGATCTGCGCCTGCTTGCTCTTTGCCTGGTGGCTGGAGCAGGGTCACTGCGGAGGAGCCAGATGCCTGTGTCGCTCCCGGAGATGCACGGGAAGCAGACAGGCAGAATAGCGCCCTGCATCAGCTTAGCAACGCCTGTGAATAGTTTGCCTCTTTTCCTGGCTCCCTCCCTTCCCGGAAATAGACATTGACTAGGGCCCCAGCATGACGCAACAGAGCCTGCAGCACGCAGTGTGAGACTGCACCAACTTCCTGGGCGGAAGTAAACCGCGGTGGGCTTTCTTTGCCCAACAGCTAGCGCCGGCCAGTCTGGTAGACAGGCTGTCCTCAGGATGCCAGGGCTTCCCCTGCCTAAGCGCGCAGGGAGCCAGAAGCACCTGGGATTGACCTCCCCTGGCAGCCCTTGCAGTGACCGCCCGGTGTGGCAGCGTGGATGCTCCAGCCCGCTGCCAGCGGGTTCATGAGCAGGCTGGCCTTGGCTTGTTCGCAGTGCCCCTGCAGGCCTCGGGGCTGTGCTTGCATTGACACCCCTGATCGCGCTCTCTCCCTTCTTGTCCCTCGCCTTCCTCTGTTGATCACTTCCTAAGCCCTTAATTTCAGATAAGGCCTCTGCGCAGGATCTAATGTGGCAGTGAGGGGGGAGAGGTGGCGTTCGTTCCTGGCTTTTCTGTTGTCACAAAAAGATGCAGCATAGCAGCAGAAAATTGTGATTGTAAACTACTTCTAAGTTAGGGCATCGTCAAAATCATTCCTGTGACACAACTGCTCTCCCTCACCTGCACTCTGATACCGAGTGGGGAACTGAAGAGGCCGTTACGTGCAAATCTGTTTGCTGGATTTTGCATGCATCTGCCACCTATGATATAGCAAAGGATGGGGGAGAGGGTCTGTCTTGGTTACTCTTGTTTCTGGACAAACACCACACCCAGAACGAAGGAAGGAAAGGTTTATTTAGCTCGCAGTTACTGGAGGTTTTAGTCCATGCATGGCCTGCTCCAAGGCAGGTTGGCACAGGGTAGAGAGTAGCCTTTCATGGAGGCAGCAAAGGGGAGGAGCAGCAGCAACTATGGCCAGAGAGGAAGTCTGTCTCTCCTCTGTCTCTTACTCTATATTCAGGCTATCTGCCCCAGGCTGGGTGTAGTACTTACACCCATAATCCCAGCAGCACTGAGACCCATAAGCCCAGTGGATCATGAGTTAATCTCAAACTAGAGAAGTCCCTGTGCCATGACTTCATGAGGCTTTGGGGGGACAGCTAGACACAAACTGTAACAGGGTCCTATGTATAAACACCAACCATTGTGCATTCCACTGTGTGACCAGCACTGAGGCATACTGGAAAAGTTTTTTTAATGTATTTGGTTGTTATGGGGTCTCACTGCACAGCTTGGACTCATAGTGATCCTCCTGTGTTCAGCTTCCCCAGTGCTGGGATTATAGGTGTGTGCCACTATGCTTGGACTCTGGCCTGCTCAGGCTGCCCTGGAGGTGAGGCTGGACTGGCACCACATGCCTGGGAGCCAATGGTGGTCCCTGCGCTTACCTAAGCTTGTAAGCAGGAGCTGTAGACCGCACTGGCTCCCATGCTGGGAATTTTGGTCTCATGCCTTCCTGGTCTGGGCTCACAGGCTTGGCACACTGGGCTCCTCAGACTCTCGTGAACAGCACATCTTCCTCTTGCTAGAAAGCCTTCCCCTCCTGTCCAACTCCTCACTAAATCTATTTCTGGAAACATTCTGAGATTCTTTCCTCTAGCGGCTTAGCTTACCTTGGGCTCTCCTTCCTTGGGCCTGTGGAAAGCGGCTCTCGATGGAGCTACTCTCTTAGTCTTCGACGCTCTCCTCCTCAGCTGGCCTTTGAGTTTCTGGCTCAGATCATAGTTGCGTCAGCTAGGAGTGCATGGGACATTACAGCTGGGTGCTGGAGCTGCTGGTGGGAGATCAGCTTCAATTCCTGAGGACTTGAAGCTTCCTGCAACCGAATCTGAACCAGTCGCATGTGGACACCCTGGCTTCTGCTCAGCTCCCCTGCCAGGCTGGGAGCCTTGTCTTTCCCATCCTCCAGGCCCTCAGCCTGGACCTCCTCCTCTCAGGGCTCTGGGACCACCTAGTCCCTGCCCTTATGCAGAAGTGCAGGAGCCCTGGCAGCCCTGTGCTGTTTCTGCGGTAGTTACCGGCAGCTCCCTGCTCCTGCCAAACCTAAACTTCTGGTGCTTTTTGACTCCAGAGATGGGGCTTCTGCTCCCTCCTCCAACTCTTGGGTTCTGGCGAGTGTGGATGCAGAGGCTTCTAGAGCAGTGATGCAGGGCACAGTCTGTGGTGTTTTTGTCATTGAGTCTGTTTTCTGAGTGTTTAGACAATGATGTTTTAAGCAAAGGGCCCAGCGCTCCCTCTGTAGGTCTTCAAAGGCTGCTTGTGATCTGTAAGACATATAGGAAGTGCTCATCAAAAGACTACTGGTTAATTAGAGTTCTTCCTCATCCTGTATTGGGATTTATTCCTGCAACTACCCATTCTCCTTCCATTCATCCACTCAGCCATATGACCCATGCGAGAATGCGTTCACCTCTCCCCCCTGGTCTCACAGATTCTTACCCTCTAGAAGGATGTAAATATCCACCAGAGGCAGTTTCGAGGCTCACTCCTCCTCCTATGTCCGGCAGTCCTGTGAGTGGGCTCTGGTTAAAAGTTCTATAGAATCTGTGAGTCACTAACTTTCCAATGGGCAGGCTGGGCTCGCTCGCAGATTACTAGACAGATAGGAAAATATTTTGGCTTTTCACCCAAGAATAGAGTAAGCTATGTGGCTGTACAAGAGTGTTTTGGATTCTTCCAAAGGCTGAAGAATATTCACAATGCCTGCAGGCCACGAGGCCTTGGAAGGGCACTCCTTTGTGGCTGGGGGCTGGAGCCACCAGGCTGATTACTTCAGGCTTGACAAGTGTGTGGGGAGGGCCCGATGGGGACAGGGGTAGTCCCTTTGTAGGGAAGGGCTTTGCTCCCTGGGCACCAGATGGTTCTGATGTTAGGCTATGGAGGGTCCACTCAGTCTGGGCAGGCCGGAAGGGAGGCGCCTGCCTTCGGACCTTTCTGGCCTCCTGGAGGCCTTGTTGGCAGTTGCAGTAGTAGTTCTGCCCTGATGAGGGTGGAGCAGCCAGTTCAGGGCTGGCAAGACGTTGAGGGTTTGCTTAGCAGAGAGCCGTACTCCTCAGACACAGTGCATGGAGAGGGTGGCTGACTACAACAGGGTAGGCGCATCTCAGGCGATGGCATCTGTGCTGGGCTCCACAGGCAGCAGAGGCCTGCCACGTGCTCTGTGGGCCTGAGGAACTCACACGCAGAGCAACCCGGGCTGGAAAAGCACAGGCAGGCACCCTGTGTGTGTCTTTGTGGAGGCTGAGGAGGGCTTTGGACGTTCATTTTAGTGGGGCTTGAAGAGGGTGTGTGATGTGGGGGGGGCATCTGGGCTGGGGGATGCCACCAAGCGGCTGCCAGGATTATGGTGTATATGGGGAGAGAGGGAGGAGTATAGCAGCCTCTTACAGCTGCTTGATGAGTGGAAATGCAGATTTAGTCAGCCAAGGGCGCCTGAAGTGCCACTAAGCTGCTTGTTCCACAAGCTACACAAAGGGTGTTGGAGTTACTTAACGGTTCTCCAAGTCCTGTTCCTTGGGGATCTGCTGGAAATGCAAATTCCAGGGCATCGAGGTGCTGGGTAGGGCCCACAGCTCCAGCCTCAGAAGCCCTCAAGGGGAATCTGATACCTGCAGGCCACGGTTAGAGACCCACCGAGTGCCAACAGAGCCCTTGACTTCAGGGTGAGAGATGCAAGGCAGAAAGCTTGCCGTGTGTGACTTCCACAGGGGGACAGCCCCCAAGGGTGACAGCCTAGAAGTGTGACAGCCCACAGGGGTGAGAGCCCACGGGGTTGATAGACTAGAGGTGACAGCCCCAGGTGTGAGAGCCTATAGGATAGGTGTGATGGCCCCAAGGTGATAGCTCGCAGGGTACAGCCCACCCAGGTGACAGCCCACAGGTGTGACAGCCCACAGAGGCGACAGCCCACAGAGGTGACAGCCCACAGGGACCCAGCAGTGAAGCCTTTCCTTGCCCCCTTCTTGAAATGCCCCGAGCAGTAGCCAGGAGGGGTATGTATCACACTCCCTTGTGTAGGTGAGGACTCTGGGCTTGGAAAGGTTAAGTGCCTGGGTGCAGATCCTAGGGCAGGTACAGCAGCCAAGTCTGTACCCAGTTGGTCGGACTCCAGAGGCGGGGTTCTCCTGCCACGGCCACGGCCACGGCCACTGTAGGGCTGTGGGCCAGAGCCTTGGCTGCTCCAAGTGTGGAAAGGACCTGCAGCTAGATGCTCGGTACCGGAGGGTGCTGAGACCAGTGGTGAGAGAGGGCTTTGTGTCCTCCAAGGACAAGTGCCTGGATTTTATAAGGTTGCCATTCCCAGCAGGGAGCTGATCTCATCCTGGAGCTTTTTTAAATGACCAGCTGACCACTGAGCCCTGACTCGTAGGGCTTTGAGGTGAAATGTGAAGTGAAAAGGCGGTGGGGGGCACACAACCCATGGGCCATGGCTTCGGGCTACGGTGTTAATGACCTTAGGTTAAAAAAGAAAAACAAAAGTTCAGAGCAGAAAGAGGAGACAATGCCTATGCTGACCAAGTTTCCCCCCACCCCCACCCCCCAGCTGTTTTCTGAGACTGAGACAAAGGCATTCACCCTGCTGCGGGGACAGGGCCTGCGGCAAGGCCTGGGCCTTCCTTAGGATGGGCAAGTTTTCTCGGCCCCTGGGGGTTGGCACTTGCAGCCCTGGCTATCTCCCAGCCAGCCAGGGAAGGCTGCAGCTCTTCATAAGCCTGGAAGTGCTTCTCTGTGAGGACAGTCACCCAGAGGGCTTCCAAGGGCCTGGGGACAGGGCTGGGCGGTCTACCCAGGTACCTGACAGCAACAGATCTCCCCACGAAGGGCACCAGACTCCTTTAAACACAAAATATCCTTTTATTTGTCAACGAAGGCTACACGGGATCACTTCTGGTTTTTATGCTTCTTCTTTCCCTAGAAGGTATCTACATCTGCATTTATTTACAGCCTTGTTGGTATTTACAAGTCAACAATACAGTGTTAGAAACACAAAAGTGTTGAGAAAAAAACTTCTCAGAATTAGTTCCAGACTTCAGGAAAACTATTTGCACATGGTAAGGCCAGAGTCTCCAGTGCTGGTCACCCAGAGGTGGCGCGGCACAGTCCTTTGCCGGCGCCTCAGGTTCAGAAGTCCTCAGAACAACAGGCAGACTTGGAAAGGGAGGTTCTGGTGGTGGGAAAGTCCAGGCTGCCGGGGCACTGCCAGTGTCTCCCGCCCAGCTCCCACCAGGAGCGCCGAGCCTGCCGAGGGCCAGTCCTCCCTTGGCAGTTCACCCTCAGGAGAAATCACATTTCTGTGGGGACCAGGAGGTCACCCAGTTTCATGCCTTTGGCATCTCAGAGGGGGTGGGAGATGTGACTCAGGGCCCCACCCGGGGCTCCGGGCTCTGATCATTCGTATACCTAATGAAACCTCAGAGCACACCCCTGAATAGGGCAGTCCAGGTCCCAAGCTGGTTTTGGAGAATGTAAAGGTTGGAGAGGATTAAAGTTTCGGTCACCTGAGCAATGAGTCTTTAAAATGAGCTTGCTGTTTGGGAAGGTAAAATAAAAGGGCCAGGGAAGGGTAAGACCCTAGTAGGGAGCAGTGTGCTTTAATGGAAGGCTTTCGTCCTGCAAGGGCAGGGAGAAGCTGGGCTCTTCCTGGAACCCGTGAGGAGCAGAGGCCCCTGGCCAGGATTGGAGCCATCTCTGTGGCCAGTGGCTGCTGGAAGAATGAAAGACTGGACTTTATGTGTCAGGCAGTTGAAGCCCTGAGCCTGGCCCTGCTGAGGGCCAGCCAGCGCTGTTCTGTGGGGCACCATGCTCTGAGTCCCCGCCGTCACCCCAGGGCCATGGCAGACACAACTGCAAATGGTCAAACCAAGTTCTAAGATTTCACACTGAAAGCCTTATCTTTGCAGAGTGGAAATGACTGCTGGCTATACTGGCGAGGCTGAAAAGCCAGAGCTGAAAACACCTTTCTTTTCTTCAGCAATTGGACTCTTCTTCCTGTCTACAGGGCTCCGTCCAGTCTGTTCACCCTCCTTGACTCAACCCTCCCACCCACCCTGGCTACCTGGAAGCCTATTCAGCCCCTGTTGGGCTCCAACCTAAGCAGAGGTCGGGCACCGGGGTGGGCCCTGGCTGACTTTGCAGCCAGCAGCTGTGAAGCCCGTATCAGAGGCTGTCACTCCCAGGGCATCCTCCATCCCTCCCATTATCACCATTCTGCTTTGCAATGCTGTCCGTCCAGAGGTTGGGGAAAAGGAAATCTTACCACATGGAAGACAACATTGGGACCTGGTGCTTGGGGGTCTTGGGATAGACTGGGCTAGACCAGTCTCAGAAAGAAAACTAAGCCAGGGCATCAACGAGATCTTGCTAAGGGAGAGGCAGAGAGGCTGATGGGCAGCTGTGGTAGGGAGCAGAGAAGGCAGGAGCTTTGCTAAAATAAACCTTCACAGGCTGAAACCAACCCTTTGCAGAGGCAGGCACCTGGGGTCTGGCCACCTCACTGACTGGCAAGGTTGTTGATTAGTGCCAGAAGGGCCGGAACCATCGAGGACGGGAGCTGACATTTGGTGTACATTAAGTGGGCACAGACAACTCTGGCCTGTGTCTTCAGACCCACCCTGCCGAGATGGGCACTGCTGGTCAGGCAGGGGCAGATGAGAGGGGATGTCCTGGGTCATTTGCCAGTCTGAATGGGAACCAGCTTCAGAGGGCCATGGCCAGAGCCTCTGCTCCACAGGGCAGCACAGCGTGGAAGGAGAGGACAAGGTATTTACTGCCCACCCCACAGTTCCTCTGTAAAGCTTGGGGCTGCACATGCTGGCCATGCAGCCCAGGAAAAATTGAAGTAGGATCATTCCTTTAAATAAAGGAATACCTGATAATTATGTGCTTTTGATCCTTAAAGTAGTCCACTGTATTCCTTTGGAGAGCTGTGGGGCGAGGGACAGAGAATGGAGGTATAGGGAGATGGGTCTTTGACCCCATGGTGTCTGTGACCTCCATATAGATGTCCCCAGCTGACGGAAGCAGCCAAGCCAGGACTGACCAAGTGGGACAACAGTGGGGAGAGTTTGCCCAAGGACCTTCCCAGCAAGAGTGCCATTTTGAGGGGCATAAATTTCTTTTAGATTAAAAACAAAACAAAACAAAAAACCCTAACTTGTGTTCTTCAGGCCAAACTGTTTTCCGTCTGTCCAAGAAAGCAGCACGTGACGCGTGGTGCAGTGGGCCCAAGGAGCAGTGTGTCAGACTCAGCAGAGGTCTGGAGCCAGAGGCCATGGGTGCCAGAGGACAAGCAGGCCATCACACATCGGCCACGGACAACCAGAGGACAAGCAGGCCACAGCACGCCAGCCACGGGAGCCAGAGGACAGACAGGCCACAGCACACTGGCGAGGCAGCGTGACTTTTTTTTTGGAAACAGGAAGAGCACTTAGCGAAACACATCCTCTAGTGACGTCGTAAGGCAAGATCTCCCCTCCCCAGAGCTCTGGATACCTCCCTCTGCCAGGCAGGACCTGGACTACGTGTTGCTCCGATTCTCATGCAGTAAGAGACCTTCTTGGTTTCGTTAGCTTGTGTCACATTCTGAAGACTCTGTAAGGCTACAAAGGTGTCATGAGCTTATCAGTCCAACAAGGTTTCCACGGGGAACAGCTCAGACTCAGAATTCATTTTCTACACTGAATGTAAATGTAACCATGACATCCCACTCTCCCAGGAGCCTAGCTCCAGGGGAAGCGCTGGCTGCCCCTTCGGTCTCCCAGAGCCTTCTGTGAGCAGCAGTAACAACAGTAATTAGGCAGATGAATAAGATCCCCAGTGAGGAGCTCCCAGCTAGCGCTGCTACCTCGCTGCCCTCCTTGCTTACATATCTCCCCCCTGCTCCCCTGTCCCCTCTGTCCCTCCTCTGAGAGGCCCTAGCCTCTTCTTGATGGTGCACACATGGGTCTTCCAGGAGCAATGCTGGCCTGGCCTTCCTGGTCCACAGGCATGGGCCCCAGGCCTGGCCTCTACGTAGCCAAGTTCAGAGGCCACACAAAAGTAGCTCCTTTCTCTTTGAAAACAAAAACAAAACCCTGATTGGGCTTCTCTAGAGGGGAGGCTGTTTTCTAGAGGAGGTTCACAGAAGGGGTTTCCTGAAGGCCCAGGCGGCTGTACCCAGGCACTGGGGAGGCCGAGGCAGCTTCAGGAGCTGGTTAGGTGCTTGGCTCCGGCCTTTGCCGACACCTCTCTTTGGCTGACTTTCTTACTTCTTATCTTCCCAGGATCAAAGGCCACCAAGTACCTCTTGCTATCCTGTTTCCCAGTGGTGGCAGCTGAGCAGCAGAGGAAAGGGACCCAGAGTCACAGGGAGAGGCGTCCTTCCCTTCCCTGGACGATGCCTGCATGGAGGCCTGTGGTGCACTGCTGGTTCTCACATCTGGCTCTGGGAGAGAGGAGGAGGTAAGGGACGTCATGGAGGATCAGCCACTCACAGACATCCTGGGTGCTTTCACCTCTTGGCGAGGGTGGGGCTCGTAGCTCCAGGATATTGTGTCCCCAGATTGGGGAAAGGATGAGAGGACCATTCCTCTATCCCAGAATGGGAGTGGCACTGACAACTACACACAATTTGCAAAAGGGAGGAGGGGTTTCACTCAGCATCAAAATATAAAGCATAGACAGGAGTCTGGGGCAGTCTGAACAGGTGCTGTGTGACGTCATGAAAATTTCCAGAATGAGCTGCAGACATCTGTGGCCCTCTGGAGGCAGCGTGCAGTGAGTGAGTGCCCAGGCTGCTCTGTGGGGGCCCAGCACGCTCCGAAGGTCCTCCCGGCCTGCCACTCTCAGCCCCTCATGCCTGCTTGGCCCCAGCCAGAGCAGAAAGGGCAGCACATGAAACGAGGCAGCACAGACACGTGCGTCTCACATCACATGGGGACCTAGCGACGGATGAAGACATGTCCCAGGGAGCTGTGTCCCAAGGAGAAAAGTACCCCAAACAACAGGGAAACTCCTTAAGGAAAAAGGGAACAAAAGACCATAAGTTTTCATTGTGATCACACTACAGGAAAAAAAAAAAACAAAAAAAAAAACCTTCTGCTCTTTGCAAAAAAATGTGTGAAGGCCAAATCTGTGTTTTTCTTTTCTTAAAAAAAAAAAAAAAAAAAAAAAAAAGGATGTTGCATGAATTAACAATGCAACCAGTATCTTTTTGTTTGCTGCACTTACTAAAAAAGGTTTTCTGTTTTAGTTTTTTAAGTACAACACAGTCAGGCACGCGGCCATAGAAGAGCAGCTGTCTTTGGCAAGAAGTCCAGGCCTCAGCCAGCCCTGTCACCTGCGGCCCATCTCGCTCTGTCTCATGAAGTGGATGTTGTTGGCGCTGTCTGACAGTTCCGGGTACTGCTCGACGGAGATCACGAAGAAGCCATCGTAGCCCTGCACCCGCCCCGTGCTCAGCACCTGCTGCTTCTCCCCCTCTGTCCAGGCCCGCAGCCCCTCGTCCCCTTCCTGCAGTCTCTGCTGCTCCCGCACCCACGCCTGGCGCACGGCTCTCTGCCGGGCCAGCTCCAGCACCCGGGTCTTCTCCTCATCCAGGGTCGTCCCGTAGCGGGTGTTCAAGCACAGCGCCCCATACCGGAGCTGGATGTCTGTGTAGCGTCGAGTCCTGCCATTGAGCATGGTGTTGATCTGTGACACTGTCACATTGACCCCGTTCTCCAGGGTTCGCTGACCCCCGCTGAGGCCCAGTATGGCCAGGTCACCCTCTGAAGGCCCTGGCTTCACAAAGTAATGGGTGTCTACTCCATTGATGGTAAAATGCAGGTTCTCCAAGTAGTGGGCGTTGTTCAGGATGGCGGCAACCCTGCGCCCATCCTCGTTAGCCATGCTGATGATGTCTGTGGTCACTCGGCCATCCTTTAAGGCGAACTTAACGCCTTTGCCAAAGACTGAGCCACTGCATGCAAACCTCCTTGTCTCTGGGGCCTGCTGGCAGCTGGTGACTGTGGAGCCGTAGAGCTGGTCGAAGCGCTCTAAGGTGACAAAGGCCTTGAGCTGTTTCTGCACTTCACATTGTACTCCAAGGATAGACTGAGGGAGGAGGACAAAAAGAGGGGTGGGAGAAAACATATCTTAAGGACCTGTTTAAGTCAAATCCATTCATACTGCTAACCTGCAGCATTAATCTGTATTGCCCACCACCAGCACATCCAGCTGCCCCCACCATGCACCCATCCATGCACCCATGCATCCATCCATCAATCCCTGCATCCATCCATGCATCCATCCACCTATCCATCCATTCACTCACCTATCCATCCATCCATGCACCCAGGCATCCATCCATGCATCCATCCATGCATCCATCCATCAATCCATGCATCATCCATCCATGCATCCACCCACGCATCCATCCATGCATCCATCCACCTATCCATCTACATATCCATCCATCCATGCATATACCCATCCATCCATTATATCCATCGTCCACCCACCTATTGGCCCATCCATTCACCCACCCACCCACATATCCATCATCCATCCATCCACATATGCATCCACCCACCTACCAGTCACCTACCTATCCATCCACCCACCCATCCATTCACTCACCTATCCATCCATCCACTCACCCATCCACCCACCTATCCACCCACCCACTCACCTAGCACTAACCCACTCACCCATCCACCTTCCCACCACCCACTCATCCATGTACCCACCCACCCATCCATCCATCCACCCCCCCCATCCATATTGTAGGAGACCCTTCTAGGTCATTTTGATCTGAAAAGTCAGTATTTGTAATCCCAAAGTTACATAATTGGAATCTCACCAAGGTAATTCCAATCTACCACTTCCCATGCAACCCACAGCAAAAGTAAAGACACTAAAACATATTCATAACTACTGGGGAGTCAAGGGCCTCTAAGTCCAGCCACAAAGATGGTTCTCTGGAACCAAGAGAGCGATCCAAGGCCTCGCCTAACTTTATTCAGTGCAGGAGTGGCTTGAGTAGGAATGACTGAGAATTGGGGGGGGGGAGGTGAGTACTGTGAGCTGAGTTAGGTGGGGGGGGTCCTACCTTTACCTCTACCACCTGCAGAGGATATGTAGAGAGAGTAATCTGCATAAGGCTATTGAGATAGTATCTAATGTTTTGGGTAGTCTTGCACTTCAGCTTTGATGTAATCTTTCAAGTCCCAGGAAGTCATAGCCTCTGGAGGCTCCTTCCCAGCTGGCAGCACGGAGCATTGGCTCTTCCACCTGTCTTGACCCGGCCACATTAAGAGCAGCAGGTATAGGTTACCAGGGAGACATGCATACCACCTTCAGAGACTATCACCAACAGCTCAGCTAGACCAATCTAGTTTGCTTAAGGCCAATTCAGAGGATAAAAGTCCTAGCCAGCTCTTACATATCAATATAAGGAAATGGGGCCAGACTCAGTCAAAATAGACAGTTGCTCTTCCTTCAAGGAGAACTGGTCAGGTGGTCCTCCACACATATATCCATCTACATATCCATCCATCTGTCCCATCTATCCACCCACCCAGCTGTCCACCCACACATTCATCCATTCACCTATCCATCCATCCACCTTGCACTTACCTAGCCACCCATACACCCACCTACAACTGACCCACCGACCATCCATCCATCCATCCATCCATCCATCCATCCATCCATCCATCTGTCCATCTGTCCCACCTATGTACCACAAATCCATTCACCCACCCACCTATTCATCTGCTCACCTATCCACCCACCAATCCATCCACTTTGCACTTACCCAACCACCCACACACCCACCTACAACTGACCAATCCATCCATCCCACTCACCTACCACAAACCCATTTATCCACTCATCCATCCACCCACCTGTCCATCATCCATCCGTCCACCCACCCATCTATTCATCTGCCTACCTATGCATCCATCCACCCACCTACAATGGACCCATCCACCCCCACACCACCCAACCATGCATCCATCCATCTACCCACCTATCTACCCACCTATCCATCCACCTACCCATCTGTGCACCCACCTATCTGTCCATGCATCCACCCATCAATCATCCATTGATCAAACCATCGACCCACCCACCCCACTCATCCTTTCATACACTCAGCCACATATCCATCCATGCACCTATCTGTCCATGCATCCACCCATCCGTCATCCATTGATCAAACCATCGACCCACCCACCCATCCACCCCACTCACTCTTTCATACACCCACCCACATATCCATCCATGCACCCATCCATCCACTTACACACCCAGCCACCCATATATCCATCCATCCACTTACCCATCCACCCATATATCCATCCATCCACATATCTGTCCATCCACTCACCCATCCATCCATCCATCCACTCATCCACCCACCTATCCATCCACCCACATATCCATCCACCCACTCATCTGTCCATCCATCCACCTTGCACTTATCCAACCACCCACCATCCACCCATCCATCCCACTCACCTACCACAAACCCAATCATCCACTCACCCATGTATCTATCCACTCACCCATGTATCCACCCACCCACTGTTTGTCCATCCATCATCCAGCTAGCCACCTATCTGCCCACCCATCTGTCCTCACCCATCCACGTACCCACCACCCACTCATTCGCCCACCTGTCCATCCATCTTGCACTTACCCAACCACCCACATACACCTATAACTGACCCATCTACACATCCACCACCCACTTACCCATCCATCATCATCCACCCCCCATCTATACATCCATCTGCCTACCTATCCATCCATGCATCCACCCATCCAGTATGCACAACCCACTCATCCACGCACCCATCCACCCATCCACACATCCACATATCCATTCATCCATGTACCCATCCACCCACCCATATATCCATCTATCTGCTCACCCATCCATCGATTCATCCATCCACCCAACTATCTGTCCACCAATCCATCAACCTAATGATCCACCCACCCACCCACCCATCTGTCCATCCACCCACCTTACACTTACCCAGCCACCCACACAGTCACCTACCACCGACCCATCCACCACCCACCCACCCATTCATTCATTCCACTCACCTACCACAGACCCATTCATCCACTCGCCCATTAATCTATCCACCCACCCATTCACCCACCTATCTGTCCATCATCCATTCACCTATCCATCCATCCATCCACTCACCCACCTACCCACCCACACAACCCACTCACCCATCCATCTATCCATCCACTCATCCATCCACCCACCTATTCATCTGCTGATCTATCTATCGATCGGTCGATCGATCCATCCACCCACCTACCTATCCACACATCCACTTATCCATTCATTCACCTATCCATCTATCTGCTGACCTATCTGCCCACCCACCCACTAACGCACCACCCACTTATCCATGCACCAATCCATCCACCCATCCATATACCCATCCACCTGTCCATCCATCTGTCCATCCATCCACCTTGCACTTAAGCACCCACTCATCTACCCCCATCCATCCATCCATCCATCCATCCATCCATCCCACTCACCTACCACAGACCCATTCATCCACTCACCCATCCATCCATCCAACCACTCATCCATCTAGTCATCCATCTGCCTACGTATCCATCCATCCATCCACCTTGCACTCACCCAACCACCCACCAACCTACAATTGACCCACCCATCCACTTACCCACCCACCCACCTATCTGTCCATCCATCCATCCACCTCCACCCCCACCTATAAGTGCATCCATTTATCCACTCACCTGTCTGTGCATTCATCCATTCCCCCACTCATACCCCCACCAACCCACCCATGCATCAACCCTTCCACCCACCCACCCTTCCACCCACTCACCCATATATCCATGCATCCATTATCCATATATCCACCCATCCATATACGCATCCATCCACTCACCCACCCATCCAACACCCACCTATCTGTCCATCCATCCACCCACCCATCCATCCATCTATCCACTCTGCACTTATCCAACTACCCATTCATCCACCCATCCATCTATCCACCCACCTATCTCTCCATCCACTCACCAACTAAACAACCTAGCCCATCCATCCATCCACCCACTAACCCATCCACCCACCAACGCATCCACCCACACACCCATCCACCAACCCATCCAACCATCCATCCGTCCATCCATCCATCCCTCCATCCATCCATCGATCCCTGCACCCACCCACCTGTCCATCCATCCATCCATCCATCCACCCACCTATCCATGCAGTCATCCATCCACCCATCTTCTGCTCAACCACCGAACCATCCACCCACCCACCCATCCATCCATCAACTAACCAAGGCTTTCACCCACCCGTACCTGTCCATCTATCCATCCATCCACCCACCCACCCTGCACTTATCCAACCACTCACACACCCACCTACAACCAACCCATCCACCCATCCATCCACCTATCAGTCCATCCATCCACCTTACACTCAACCACCCACTCATTCATCTATCCATCCAACCACCTATCCATCCACCCACCCACTGAACTACCATCCAGCCAGCCAGCTACCATCCATCCTTCCATTCATCCACCCACCTATCTCTCCATCCACTCACCGATCTGTCCATCCACCCGCCTATCCGTCTGTCCATCCATCCATCCATCCATCCATCCATCCATCCATCCATCCACATATCCATTCATCTACCCACCTATCCATCCAGTAATCCATCCACCCATCTACCGCTTACCCACCGAACCATCCACCCAACCACCCAACCACCCAACCATCCACCCATCCACCCATCCATCCATCCATCCAATCAACTCTTCCACCCACCCATCCATAGTCACCCACCCATCCACTCATCAGCCACTCATCCATTCATCCATCCACCCACCCATCTGTCCACCCATCCATCAATCCACCCACCCTTCTGTCCATCCATCCACCTTGCACTTATCCACCCACACACCCAGCTACAACCAACCCATCCACTCATCCACCCATCTATCCACCCACCTATCCATCTATCCACCCATCAGTCTGCCCATCCATCCATCCATCCATCTTGCACTCACCCAACCACCCATGCAACTACAACCGACCCATCCACCCACGGAACTCACCACCCGCTCATTCATCCATCCATCCATCCATCCATCCACCCACCCACCCACTCAGCTATCCATCCATCCATCCATCCATCCATCCATCCACCCACATATCCATGCATCCATCTATCCACATATCCAGCCATCCACGCACCCATATATCCATCTGTGCACATATCCATCTATCCACTCACCCTTCCCTCCACCAATCATCATCCATCCACCCAACCATCTGTCCACCCACCAATCCATCAACCCAACAATCCATCCATTCACCCACCCACCCATCCATCCATACCACTCACCACACACCCATTCATCCACTCACCCATCCATCTATCCACACACCCACCTATCTGTCCATCTGTCATCATCCATCCATCCACCAACCCACCCACCTATCCATCCACCCATCCACCCACCCACCTATTCATCCGCTGATCTACCTGTCTATCATCCACCTACCACCTACCTAACCACACATCCACTTATCCATCCATCCACCTATCCATCTATCTGCTGACCTATCCACCCACCTACCACTCACCCATGCACACACCCACCCACACACTAACCCACCACCCACTTTTCCACATGCCAATCCATCCACCCATCCACCCATCCACCCACCTATCCATCCATCTACCATCTGTCTGTCCAACCATCCATCCACCTTGCACTCGCCCAACCACCCATGCACCTACAACCGACACATCCACCCACCGAACCCACCACCCGCTCATTCACCCATCCATCCATCCACCCATTGAGCTATCTGTCCACCCATCCATCCATCCATCCACATATCCAGCCATCCATGCACCTATCCATGCACCAACTAACCAACCCATCCACCCATCCACGCACACATATATCCATCTATCCATCTATACACATATCCATCTGTCCACCAATCATCCAGCCATCTACCCATCCATTCATCCATCCACCCAACCATCTGTCCACCCACCAATCCATCAACACAACAATCCATTTGCCCATCCATCCATCCACTCATCCACTCACCCACCCACCTATCCATCCACCCACCCATCTGCCCACCATCTATCCACCTTGTACTTATCCAGCCACCCACACACTCACCTACAACCGACCCACCACCCATCCACCCACCCACCCACCCATCCATCCATCCATCCATACATCCATCCATCTGCCGACCTATCCATCCACCCACCTACCACTCACCCATCCACTAACCCACCACCCACTCATCAACACACCAATCCATCCTCCCATCCGTCTGTCCATCCATCCCCCTGTCCATCCACCCACCCACCTATCCACCTTGCACTAAACAACCCACCCATCCACTCCCCATCCATCCATGCATCCATGCATCCATCCATCCCACTCACCTACCACAGACCCATTCATCCACTCACTCATCCATTCATTCACCCACCCACCACCCATCCATCTAGTCATCCATCTGCCTGCCTACCCATCCATCCATCCATCCACCCACCAATCTATCCATCAACCCATCCACCCACTCATCCTTCAACCCACCCACATATCCATCCATCCATCCACATATCCATCCATCCATGCACCGATCCATCCACCCACCTGCCCACCCATCCACTCACCCATACATCCACCAACTAACCAACCCATTGACCCATTCATCCACACACCCACTCATCCACTCACTCATCCATGCACCCAACCATATATCCATCCATCCATCCATCCATCTATCCACTCACCCACCTATCCACCCATCATCCATCCATCCACCCATTAATCCATCCACCCACCCACTAATCCATCCACCCACCCACCTGTCCATCCATCTGCCTACCTGTCCATTCACCCACCTACCACTCACCCACCCATGGAGCCACCCACCACCAGCCATTCATCCACACACCCATTGATCCACCCATCCATATATCCATCCACATATCCATCCATCCATCTATCCATCCATCCATCCATCCAAGAATCCATCCATCAACCTTGCACTCACCCAACCACCCACCCACCTACAACCGACTCATCCACCCACTCACCACCCACCTATCTGTCCATTCATCCATCCACTCACCCATCCATCCATTCATCCACCCGTCCACCCACTCATCCATCCACCCACGCATATATCCATCCATTCATTATCCACATATCCACCCATCCATGTACCCATCCATCCATGCATCATCCATCCATCCACTCGTCCATCCACCCAATCATCTTTCCACCCACCCATCCATCCATTCACCCACCTATCCATCCATCCATCCATCCACCTTACACTTATCCAACCACCCACACATCCACCTACAACCAACCCATGCACTCATCCACCACCCACCCACTCATCCACCCACCCATCCATCCATCCATCTATCCTCCTGTCCATCCCTCCATTCATCCATCCATGCATTCATTCATCCATCCATCTATCCACCTTACACTTATCCAACCACCCACACATCCACCTACAACCAACCCATGCACTCATCCACCACCCACCCACCACCCACTCATCCATCCATCCATCCATCCATTCATCCATCCATCCATCCATCCACCTTGCACTCACCCAACCACCCACCCACCTACAACTGACTCATCCACCCACTCACCACCCACCTATCTGTCCATCCATCTATGCAACCATCTGTCCATTCATCCATCCACTCACCCATCCATCTATTCATCCACCCATCCACCCACTCATCCATCCACCCACCCATATATCCACCCATTCATTATCCACATATCCACCCATCCGTGTACCCATCCATCCACTCAGCCACCCATGCACCCATCATCCATCCATCCACTCCTCCATCCACGCAATCATCTGTCCACCCACCCATCCATCCATTCACCCACCTATCCATCCATCCATCCATCCACCCACATATCCATTCATCTACCCACCTATCCACCCAGTCATCCATCCACCCATCTACTGCTCACCCATCCATGTACCATCCATCCATTCATCCACTCATCATCCACCCACTCAGCTATCCATCCATCCATCCATCCATGCAGTCATCCATCCACCCATCTACTACTCATCCACCCACCTATCACCCACCCATCACCCACCCATCCATTATCCACATATCCACCCATCTGTCCACCCACCCATCTATTCACCCACCTATCTGTCCATCCATCAGTCCATCCACCCCACCTACCTATCCATCTACCCATCTGTCCATCCATCCACCTTGCACTTATCCAACCACCCACACACCCACCTACAACCAATCCATCCATTCACCTACCTATCTGTCCATCCATCCATCCACCCACCGAACCCACCATCCGCTCATCCATCCATCCATCCATCCACCCACCCACCCACTCAGCTATCTGTCCATCCATCCACCCACCCACTCAGCTATCTGTCCATCCATCCATCCATCCATCCATGCATCCACCCACCCATCCACCCACGCACCCATCCATCCATCCATCCACCCACATATCCATTCATCCATCTGTCCACACATGCAGCCATCCATGCACCCATCCATCCACCCAACCACCCATCCACCAACCCATCCACCCATCCACGCACCCATATATCCATCTATCCACATATCCATCCATCCACTCACCCATCCAACTACCAATCATCCATCCATCCATCTATCCATCCATCCATCTACCCATCCATTCATCCATCAACCCAACCATCTGTACACCCACCAATCCATCAACCCAATGATCCATCCATTCACCCACCCATCCATCTGTCCATCCATCCATCCATCCACTCACCCACCCACCTATCCATCCACCCACCCATCTGACCACCATCTATCCACCTTGCACTTATCCAACCACCCACACACCCACCTACAACCAACCCATCCACCCATCCACCACCCATCCATCATTCATCCTACTCACCTACCACAAACCCATTCATCCACTCACCCATCCATCTATCCACCCACCTGCCCATCCATTCGCCCACCTATCTGTCCCTCCATGCATCCATCCAGCCACCCACCCAACCACTTATCCAGCCAGCTAGCCACCCACCTATTCATTCATCTGCCGATCTATCCATCCATCAATCATCCATACACCCATCCATCCACCCACCCACCCACGTACTCACCTACCTATCCACACATCCACTTATCCATCCGTCCACCTATCCATCTGCTGACCTATCCATCCATCCACCCACCTACCACTCACCCATCCATGCACCCATCCACCCACTAACCCACCACCCACTCATCCACGCACCAATCCATCCCCCATCCCCCTGTCCATCCACCCACCCACCTATCTGTCCATCCATCCACCTTGCACTTAACCACCCACCCATCCACCCCCCACTCATCCATGTATCCATCCATCCCACTCACCTACCACAGACCCATTTATCCACTCACCCATCCATCCATTCAGCCACCCACCCATCCAACCACCCACCCATCCAACCACCCATCCATCTGCCTACCTATCCATCCATCCACCCACCCACCCATCCATCCACCCACTCATCCATATATCCATTCATCCACCCACCTATCCATCCATCCATCCATCCACCTTGCACTCACCCACCCACCCCCATCCATCCACCAATCCATCCATCAACCCATCCACCCACCTACCCATCCACCCACTCATCCATCCACCCACCCACATATCTATCCATCTATCAATATATCCATCCATCCATGCACCGATCCACCCATCCGCCCACCCATCCACCAACTAATCAACCCATCGACCCATCCATCCACCTACCCACCCACCCATCCACTCATCCACCTATTCACCCGTCATCCATCCTCCTATCCATGCATCCATCAATCCATCCACCCAACCATCTGTCCACCCACCCACCCATCTGTCCACACACCGATCTATCCACCCACCCACCTATCAGTCCATCTATTCATCCATCTGCCTACCTGTCCATTCACCCACCTACCACTCACCCCCCCATGGAACCACCCACCACCACCCACTCATCCACACACACATCGATCCACCCACCCATCCACATATCCATCCACATATCCATCCATCCACCCACCTACCCACCTATCAGTCCATCCATCCATCCACCTTGCACTCACCCAACCACCCACCCACCTATCTGTCCATCCATCTATGCACTCACCTATCTGTCCATTCATCCATCCACTCACCTATATGTCCATCCATCCATCCACCCATCCACCCACCCATATATCCATCCATTATCCACATATCCACCCATCCATGTACCCATCCATCCACTCACCCAC